>JADRCD010204593.1:0-10618 GCA_019843815.1 Montemys delectorum | reverse complement strand
TGTGTGTGTGTGTGTGTGTGTGTGTGTGTGTGTGTGTGTGTGTGTTTACCAGAGATCAACATCAGGCATCTTTCTTGATTTCTCTCCATATGATTCTTTTGAGACACAGTCTTTCATTGGTCAGTCTGGAGCTTACTGATTGGGCTAGCCTGGCTGGCATCACCTCCGCTGAAGCATCTAGGTTTATAATACCTAATATAAGGCAAACTTTGTGCCAACAGCCATTAAGTATTGTCAGGTATGGTGACAGGAAGTGTTCTGACTATGCCTAGTACAGACATGCTCTGTAGTCTAAACATGCTCTGTGTTTGCTGTGCATGTGTGTGCCCACGCGTGCACATGTGTGCATATATATGTGTGTGCATGCACATGCATGTGCACTTGTATGTGTATACTAGTGTGCATGCATTTAAGCCTCTGAATGTGTATGTGCCTGCTGTGGTACATATGTGGAGGTCAGAGGACCATCTTGGGTGTCCTGCCTCATCTTTACCTTATTTTGAGACTAGGTTTTTTGGTTGTTTTTTTCACTGTATATACCAGGCTAACTGTCCCACAGCTTCTGGGACTATTTCAGTCTCAACTACATCTTCCCATAAAGACCACTGGACCATCACCCTGTGCAGCTCTTATGTGGCTTGTGGGGATTCAAACACATATCTTCAGGCATGGAGAGCAAGTTATTTTACTTTCTGAACCATCTCACAAGCAGCCAATAATTTAAAAAATATTTTTATTTATTTTTATCTTACCTGTATGTGTGTGTGTGTGTGTGTGTGTGTATGTGTTAGTATATGTCTGTGCACCATCAATATTCAAGAGCATGGGGCTCAGAAGAGGGCATTGGATCTCCTGGAACTGGAGTTAGAAGCAGGTCTGAGCTGCCTTGTGGGTGCTGGGATCTGAACCCAGGTTCTTTGCCAGAGCAGCCAGTGTGTTTAACTACTGTGGAGTCTTTTTAGCCTGTTCCACACTATTGATTCTTTTAGAACTATTCTCAATCCACAGTTTGTTGGAACCTGCAGATGTGGAGGGCTAGTGGTTCACATTAAGGAACCAATCCTGAATACAACAAAAGATCTGATCAGTTCCAACACCTTTAAAAAAAAAAGAGAGGATGTCACAAGTCAGCCACTGCTGGACACAAAGTGTCTATTGTGGAAATAACTGTTACCTGTAATGCTGGAAATTGTTAGAGGATAGCAATGAGGTTGGAACCAGGTATTCTGAACCAGGTATGCTGGTTGTGGCTCCAAAAGGGCCTAGGGCTTAGCTTTAAAGAGTGGTTTTCTGACTAGCTCCTGAAGAAAGATAATCTTGCCCTTCTGATAAGGCACCTGGACCTGGGGTAGCTGTCAAAGAAAGGCATAAAGTTGCTAGAGCATTATAGGGCACACACAGTCCAGTCCCCTGTTCCAAACACCCCTGGGAATTCCTGACTCCCATGGGAAAGTAACCTCAGCTCCTTGATAGAGCAGACAAGACTCCCTGCTCCCACCCTGTGTGACTATAAGCCTCTTCCCAGCACCCATCATTCTTCCTGAGTTATGGTCCAGCCCTCTACCCTATCTCTGATGCTCCTCTCTGTGCATAAAAAGCCAACTCCGCTGCTACTTCAAGCACTATTTAACTCTACCCTAAATGAACACCCCTGACCTCATCCTCTTCCCACCCCCACCATGCCTGGGGCTCTGCGTCACCTCAGGGCACCACCTCGAGACATCAAAACCCCTGATCTGCCTGTTTACTTTTATGCAGATGGTAATCTTTCAAAATGGATGGAAGTTTTTCAGTTTATTATTCCTACAGCTTTATTAATTAATATTATGGGGTGGGGGCTGGTGAATGACTGCCATTTGAAGCCATTCTGAGGGTCATAAACCGAGGTTTAAACAGCAAAAGTATGGGGGGCAAATGGCAGAGGGAGGAGCAGATTGGTTGTTTGATTTTTGAAGACGTGGTTTCGTGTATCCCAGACTATCCTCAAACTTACTAAAAAGTCCTGGGTAACCATGAATTTTCCTCATCTTCCTGCCTCTGCCTCTCTAGTGCTGGGATGAGAGGCTCACACCACTATGCCTCATTTATGTAGTGCTAGGGTTCCACCCCAGAGCGTACAGCATCCTAAGCAAGTGCTCTGTCACATCAGACACATCACCAGCTCTCTGACTTGATTCTTTCATTTGATGAAGGAATTCTCAGCACTGATGTTGTTTTGGGTACCCAGGCCCTAGTGACCTCAACTAGAAGGATTTAAGACCTGACTGACTTTAGATGATGTCACCAACATCTTGAAATGGTTTCTCCCTCGCTGGAGGTCAGTTTTCATTACCCCGCTGTTGAGGTCATTCTCGCCTTTGCTTTTCAGTCAAGATCTTAGCCGTATGAAGTATGAGAAAACATGACCACCCTAAACCTTCATTTCCAACGGTTTTCTTATTGATTTTGTTGGTAGGAATGGCCATGGGAAATAAGATTCAACCTCACAGTGAAGAAGTGTGATTATGACAAGTACTTGATAAAGATGAATCTGTAGAAAGGAAGGGTGGTTCAGTCTCACGGTGCTGTAGGGCTCTCACTCTGTGGTCTGTGCTCACCTGTGCAGAAACAGCATGTGGTAAAACCCCATCGGAGGCGTGTGAAAGAAGAAGGTGGAGGCAGGGCCTCGGTATCCTCTCCAAGGTACCCTCAAAGGACCCGGAGACTTCTCACTTGACTCATCTCTGCAAGCTCTCCCCATTTCCAATAGGGTCACCAGTTCTGGGCCAGGCCTTCAGCACAGGGACCTCAGTGGGTACTTTAAACCCAGAAAACACAAAGGAAATCTTTCTCTTACAAAATTTACAGACAGATGTGATTGTCTGTTGTTGAAATTGTGTCTGAGTATGAGATAGTAGTAGACAGATGTAATATCCTGAAGTGTATGGCTTTTTAAAATGGAGAAATATCTAAAAGAAGAATGTGATCTAAGACAAGAAGGTTGTTATTTTGTTACTAGTTTGAACAGTTTACCACCTGTGCCTATAGGCTCCATGCCTGTGGATTCAACTGTCGTCATTTGGAAAATATTTAAGAAATAAAATTTCATCTGCACTAGATCGTAGAGACAAGCTCTACGATTATTTATTTCCTGAGTGGCTCATTATACAACCACTTATACAATTAGGACATCAAAGCAGTCCAGAACTTACTCTAAGTATTCAGGGGATGTGTGCAGGAGATGTAACTTTTCCACTTTATCATCTATGGATTATAGCATCCTTGCATTCTGTCCCCCTAGAGGGTTCCTGGCACTAAGCCCTGGATATAGTATGACTGCCTTTAATGTGATGCTGACCATACAAAACAATGTGTGAATCCATCTCATAAAGCGAACCAATAAAGTGCGCGGAAAATGTGCTGACTGAGTTTCTTTCGATTTTATACTGCAACTATCAGGAAGGGAAAAGTAACTTCAGAGCATGCCATAGCCAACCCAGAAGAGAATCTGCCCTCCCAGGAAGACCAAATGAAAGTGTCGGATAAATTACAAGACACCTGAAGTATCTGAATTCAGGATCACGGCGAGAACACGTGCCATTGGGACTGTTTCGCAGGCGGCTGCTATGAATCTGTAGGGATGAGATATGTTCTCTTTCTGCCCAAATGAGGCACACACGTTCATGATTTCCCACAAAACAGCTGCACCAACACCCGCAGCCTGGAAGCTGTCTGTTGGGTTACACACACACCCTTTCCAAACATCACGTGTCCTCTCAAGCATCAGCAAGACATCACATGCTCCTTTCCTAGGCACCGCCCCCCAAAACAGCACATTTCTGTTCTCAACAAAACCTCCTCCCACATGTCTGCTTCACAAAACATCCTCCCATAGGACAATTTCCGGGGAAAAAAAAATCACGTGACACAACCAAGTCTCCAAAAAACCCCAGAAATTTCCATTTTACTGAGTAGCTCAAATTCATACCCAAGGGTCATCATAGTCTCTGGGGTAAGGAAGTTAGCTGACCACTAGGACTATTTTGTTGATAAAGAACCAATAGTTATCAATCATGTAATAACATGTTAAGTGTATAGCCATATGCAAAGTGAAAAATATTTTATAATTATTAATTCAGTGGTATATGTGTCCTGGGCAGAATATATGTTTAAAACATGAAAATCTACCATAAGTCAAAGAGGACACTGATGCTCTAGTCTAAACACCAAGCGAGGTTTTGAAAACCATCAGCAGAATTACAAGGACTTCTGGAAATTTCTGTATTTCTGAAGATTGACGTGATCTTCAGAATAATTTGTGACTTGGGCAGGTGCTGTCTTCAGTTTGTGAGTCCTGTATTTTTTATATGTTTGAGTATGGGTGTGTGTGTGTGTGTGTGTGTGTGTGTGTGTGCAGTGTATCAAAAAATGCTTTTTCTAAGAAGAAATCAACTACAAAGAAATTATGGTTTAGAGTCAATCTTTAATTGTACAGTAAAACTCCAGCACAAACCAGCATTCACAGCTTCAAGTTCCTAAGAGTGGCGGTGACTGATACTTTCTAATCTAAAGTCAAAACTTCCTTAAGAGTAAAGTCAGGGGCTAGAGACATGGATCAGTGGCTAACACACTGGCTGCTCTTCGAGCATACTGGAGTTCAATATAAAATGAGAATAAATAAATTATTTAAGAGGAGAAACAGGAGGGAGTGGGGAGAGCCACCTTCTGTTTTAAACCCCAGTCTCTTGCCAGTTTTGGTGTTTCAATGCTTCTGAGAAATACCTGAAATATAATTTCCAAGCCTGCTAAGACATCCAATTGTATCCATTTGAATCAAATTAATGTGATAACCAAAGGACCACTTTGTAAGAAACCAGATAGACCATACATTTGATGTTCTCTGACTGGTATTATAAGAGAGCTGGCCAGGTGATGGAGTGCTGAGTACAAGCCAAGTAGCCTATGATATTGGCTGGATTTCAAGAAGAGGGATGGAGGTATAAATGGACACTTACACTTAAAATTTAAAAATACAAGTACATGCTAAGATTTTAGGTAAATTAGGCTTGCCTCTGGTCTAAAAAGAGACGTGAAAATAAATAGAAGATCCTGCTGTCCTCCAGTACTGGACTAGTAATGCAGGGGGAGAAGGGCCTGTCCTGAGGAGTGAAAGAAGCAGGTGAAACAGAAAGTGGAAAGAAGCAGGAAATGTGGTGGAGCAGGAAGTGAAGAAAGGCAGGAAGTAGGGAAATGCAGGAAGTAGGAAAAGCAGGGTGCAGAAGCAGAAAGTGAGGAAAAGTAGAAGGTAGGAGAAGCCCCTGATTCTTGCTCTCCCTCTTGCTTTTGATGATCTCTTTTTCTGCCACCCCTGATGTCCAGGGGCCTGCTGTGCTCTCTGATGCCCACTGTGCTTTCCCTGAGGACACTGGAGAATCCTGTAGGCTAGTCAGCACTCTCCAGCTCTGAGCCTGACAGGAAGAGGAGGCAGCAGCAGGGAAGTGTGGTGAGGAGCTTTAGTCAAGAGCTGCGGCTCTCCTATGAGTAAGTCAGTCACTCTTGATTAGGACGTTTCACTACTTAATGGCACCTCTTGAAAAAAAAAATGTAATTCGTAGTATACACATGGATTTGTGTACACGTCCCTTCGCCAAAGGATATTCACAGGATGCCTGCACCACAGCCAGTAGTGATGATCCTAACCAATGGCTCGACTGCTCCTGCAAAGGAAATGCCAGCTCTACTGGGGAAAATACCAAATGTCCACCCGCTGACAATTTCTTCCACATTTCTTTTCTCACAGGTCTCTCAGACTGGTCAACTAGCAGTGCCAGGAAAGGTGCCTTGATGGCTTGTTTGTTCAGTAGCAGCCTTCCCATAGGGAAAGTAGAAGGAAATATGGCTCTCCTACGCTTACAAACATGACCCACTGAAATAATGATTTATTCCAGTGGAAATGTCAGTACTCTTGGAGAAGGTTGGCCAGTGGGCAATCTGATATTGGCTTTACGTGGCAAGCCTTACACCAGCACTATCCAGAACATCAGTCGGGCTAGTGTACAAATGACATCACCTGAATCTTGCTGATATGAAGAGAAATACTTTCGGATCATCTTGACTTTTCAAGACAATTGAATAGCAGGCAACATTCTTAGGTGCATCTGTTTTTGCATATGCCCTTGAGACCCTCAAATCCAAAGCCCATCAAAATCAAAAGATGACCAGGCAAGTAAAATATTCCTGTTTGATAAGGAAACTGATGCACCTGTATCTTTGTGGGGAAATGGGAGAGGGGTCTAACCCTGGAAACAAAAGTTGTTGTAGGAACTAGAAGCAGACAGAATAGAATTCCTCCCTCAGATGGCAGAAGCAGCGGCAGGCAGGAGGCTGCAACCCAGCTGCCAGCAATTGTAGGGAAAACATGGAGACTGAAGGGAGAGAAAGAAAAGGCCAGTGGGGTTGATCAGGCACCAGGAGCATGGCAATGGCATACTGGTCAAGCAGAGCGGTGTGCACTCGGTTTCCTTTCTTTACTTCCTATCTCCTCCCCACAGCTTGCCTTAGCCAACCCTGCAGAAAGGCAATTGACCAGGACGCACAGCCAGCACTGACCCTACCTGTGGTGTTGAACAGGGTGTAAGAAAGAAGAGGCATGGATCTCAAAGCCTAGCATGCAGATGGAGTGTGTTGGCCTTGATAACACTAACACTGGGTACTAAATAAATTCAGAAAGGAGAAAGGGATGTATTATCAGGGTTCAATATGTGTGTATAGATACATGGACCAAGATGGCTCAAAGAATTCAGCAAGAAACTCTGAATTTAGGTACAGGGACAATCAAAAAAAAAAAAAGTGAGGTACTCTCTCCTGCCTAAATAATCAAGAGAGACCTCATTAAGCATGACTAGAATCAACCATTCTCAATCCAAAGCAGCTAAGGACGCCATTTCCTTTGTCTTGTGGAGAGGCAAGTTCTGCTGGCCTAAAGAACTAAGTGGGAAATGCTCACCTCTCTCATACAGTCATTCTGCTCAGCTGCTACATTCACAAGCTACACACACTGGCACACTCAGTTTGCAAAGCCTATGATGATGCCAGGCTTGTGGCTAGACCACAATATTGTGGCCTCAGAGAGTGGGATGCCATGCCAAGCTGACTTCACCATGATGGCATCAGAGCTGGGGTTGAGTTACCAGTTTCAACACGCTGATGTCAAAGCCACCCTGCTCCTCCAACTGACTTTATCTGCTGGCTGAGACAATGGGCCAACATTAAGCCAGGGTCTAAATTTAAGGGCTTCATAGACTAGACTTTCCAGTGCCAGCTGCTCAGGGTGAGCCCTATATTGCATGTTCTGTGTGCTGAGGCAAAATGTGGGAAACAGACCCCTCTCACTGCAAATCCCAGCTGTTTGTTTCACTGGTTACAAGGTT
Organism: Montemys delectorum; assembly: GCA_019843815.1. Taxonomy (NCBI): domain Eukaryota; kingdom Metazoa; phylum Chordata; class Mammalia; order Rodentia; family Muridae; genus Montemys; species Montemys delectorum. The sequence continues at coordinate 3,209 of JADRCD010204593.1, read as the reverse complement.
ACAAGTCCTTCATCTGTAAAACTAAAAGCACAGGGTGAGGATTAGGGAAACAGTATACATGAAAGCACATTGGGCTTCCTAAGTGTTTGACCTGTGACATCTCCTGTAGCTTTGGATGCTTATCAAAGATTAACCATTGATTAAAAATGAGAGCCTGTCTAACACCAGGAGTAACTGGGACCAGCAAGGCCCAGGCACACAGGAAATCCATTAGACCAGTGGCACAGGTTCCTTCCGGTCTGTCTGGGTTGGTGCCCTGAGCAGACCTTGGGCCCAAACTTCACAGCCAGTCCCACAATACCCAGAGGAAGCTCTACTCCCTGCTCTAATGCCCAGGATAACAAGATCACAGGATCACAGAGACAGCATGACTCTGAGAAGTCCTGACACAACCAGGATCACAGGAAGGACAGGCCCTAGTCAGATTTAGCCAGGGCAGGTAGCACAAGAGATAACCAGATGGCTGGAGGCAAGCATAAGAACAGAAGCAACAGAAACCAAGGTTACTTGGCATCATCAAAACCCAATTCTCTCACCTATATCGAGTCCTGGATATACACCATCACACAGGAAAAGCAAGACTTGGATCTAAAGTCACTTCTTATGATGATGATAGAGGACATTAAGAAGAACATAAATAGCTCCCTTAAAGAAATACAGGAGAACACAGGTAAAGAGCTAGAAGCTCTTAAAGAGGAAGCAAAAATCCCTTCAAGAACTACAGAAAAACACAATCAAACAGGCAAAGGAAATGAATAAAACCATCAAGGATCTAAAATGGAAATAGAAACAATAAAGAAATCACAAAGGGAGACAATCCTGGACTGAGAAAACCAAGGAAAGAGATCAGGAATCATAGATGCAAGCATCATCAACTGAATACAAGAAATAGAAGAGAGAATCTCAGGGGCAGAAGACACCATGGAAAACATTGACACAACAGTCAAAGAAAATGCAAAAAAAGCAAAAAGCTCCTAACCCAAAACATCCTAGATATCCAGGACACAAAGAGAAGACCAAACCTAAGGATTATAGGTATAGAAGAGAGTGAAGACTCCCAAGGTAATGGGCCAGTAAATATCTTCAACAAAATTATAGAAGAAAACTTCCCTAACCTAAAGAAAGAGATGCACATTAACATACAAGAAGCCTACAGAACCCCAAATAGACTGGACCAGAAAAGAAATTCCTCCAGTGACATAACAATCAAAACACTAAATGCACTAAACAAAGAAAGAATTTTAAAAGCAGTAAGGGGAAAAGGTCAAGTAACATATAAAGGCAAGCCTATCAGAATTACCACAGACTATGAAAGGTAGAAGATCCTGAGCAGATATCATGCAGACCCTAAGAGAACACAAATGCCAGTCTAGGCTACTATACCCAGCAAAACTCTCAATAACCATAGTCGGAGAAAACAAGATATTCCATGACAAAACAAAATTCACTCACTATCTTTCCACAAATCCAGCCCTACAAAGGATAATAGATGGAAAACACCAACACAAGGAGCAGAACTACACCCTAGAAGAAGCAAGAAAGTAATCTTTCAACAAACCCACACAAACCTAATTCTACCTCTAACAACAAAAATAACAGAAAGTAACAATCACTTTTCTTTAATATCTCTTAATATGAAAATTAGCATTACCAACATATCCTAATCAATTGTAATTCAAAAATATGAGGAATTAGAAATTTGTTGGCTGTCATCGAGTGGTCTCTCTAATTTGGTAATTGGTGAGATAGATCCAATATTGTACAATCCATATACACTTTCTGCTTGTTTGTACATGACAGTGTCTTGCTGTGTACAACATAATGGTCTTGAAATCAGGCTTCTTCTATCTTAGCCTCTCTATTAGTAGGATTGTTTATTTCATGTTTTTACACTATACTATGGTTTTCAGAACAGCTTACAAATTTCAAAATTATTTATACAGCCAAAAGAAATGTAGACAATTAATTTGGGAGGTGTCTTATAAGGGAACAATAAAGAGTGAGACTGAATGCTTTGCTTGACGTTTGTAACTCTTGTATCAAGTTTGAAGAAGAGGACTTTATAAGTTATTCTTTTTCTAAGATGAATGCAAAGCTTCCAAGAAGCCATCTTTAAAACTGTGGTGTATAGCCAAGTAATTATTTGAGGATCTTGTTATTTCCATTTTTGAGAAATATGCACACGAGAAGAGTCCAAAGATCCAGGCAACTGCTTCTCTTTGGGGGTGGGTGGGGATGTTGACAGATCCAGAAAATAATTTCCAAAGCACTCCAAGATGTTTGAAGTTGTTTTTCTATCTAGCCAATGTGTGTGGCTCGAAAATCACATTTGCTCAGTGTGTTTTCTTAGATGGTGTACTGGCCGGTTTTGTATGTCAACTTGACACAGGCTGCAGTTATCACAGAGAAGGGAGCTTCAGTTGGGGAAGTGCCTCCATGAGACCCAGCTGTGGGGCATTTTCTTATTTAGTGATCAAGGGGGTAGGGCCCCTTGTGGATGGTGCCATCCGTGGGCTAGAAGTCTTGGGTTCTATAAGAGAGCAGGCTGAGCAAGCCAGGGGAAGCAAGCTGGCAAGGAACATCCCTCCATGGCCTCTGCATCAGCTCCTGCTTCCTGACCTGCTTGAGTTCCAGTCCTGACTTCCTCTGGTAATCAACAGCCATGTAGAAGTGTAAGCTGAATAAACCCTTTCCTCCCCAACTTGCTTCTTGGTCATGATGTTTGTGCAGGAATAGAAACCCTGACTAATACAGATGGCCTTGCCAGGTGATTGGAAATAAGAAACAGGTTCTTTTAAATCACCTCCTCCAATGCTCATCTCCCTCAGCTGAATGAGAGCTTCAGTACATTTTTTTTTTTTTTTTTACTTTAACGCCCTGTGTGGCCTTGCTCAGTTTAGATTTGAACCTGGTTCAAAATAAAAAAAGCCCAAGTGGAGAAAAGGATTGCGCAAGATGTATGTGTTTATACTGCCCTGTATGTTCTTGACAATCTGGCTATGTGATCCATAAACACGAATCTTAAATTTTATGAGATTACCAGCCAGCTTTTTCAGCAAATATTACAGATTGCAAGTCAAAAATGGAGAAAATGCTAGATAAACCAATGCAAGGCCTAAAAGAGTTTATATAAGACAGTGAATACAAGTGCATTCATCAAGCCAGTCAAGCAAACATCAATGAAGTGCCCTCTTGGGGCGTCATTCTGT
>JADRCD010204590.1:0-30381 GCA_019843815.1 Montemys delectorum | reverse complement strand
TTTTTTTTTTTTCCAATATTGTCCTTAGGGACCTATCAATGGTCTAAACTGGACTCCAAGATTCTCAAAATGAAAGAAGTTTAAGATTCAGAATAAAGAAATTTGATCTCATTATCACTTCCACCTCATGCCTTATCAGATCCTTCTTAATAGTGATAAAAGTACACAAAAGGCACCTCAAATTCTACAATCCTCATCACATATTTACTGTTGAAGTTGGTATTTGTCACTATTTCTTCTGAGAAATGAAGTTGTTCCACTAAGTAGGGACTTGATTTGTAGGGGGGGGGGGGATGTTAATTTATAAGTAATTTGCATGCAAAGTGAATCTGAGCTAAAATCTCTGAAGCTGTTCATACCACCAATACCCCACATGTGACCAGGGGGCCTCTCACATACGGCTAGATAGTTCCACACATGCTAGATGTTATGGAGAAATAAAGTCTCTATAATGAGATGTAGGAGGCAGTCAGGGATTCCAACCAAAGCACTGAAGGGAAAGAGTTCTGAGCGCTTAAAGAAGCTCATACCAAGTCAATGAAGAACCTGGCCGAAAGCCTTTTGCTCTCATTGGACAAAGCAAAAGGAGCCTCTAAATCACATGAGCACTTTCAGTTAACACTCGAGTCTACCCAGGCACAAAGAACATTTGTGAAAACGCAAGTCTTCATGTATCAGTTCAAATACCATAGTAGAAGAGCCCTCTACAAACTAGGTGGAAGTCAACCCCATCTGCCATAAGAGTTCTTATTGATGGTTGGATATTCGCAGACATTCCTATTCTATATGTAACTCAACCCATCAGAAACGAACCATTCTGCAGATAGGTTCTAAGCAAACCCTACAGTTTCTGCTATCACTTTAGATTTTCTGTTCATTGTTTGCAGATTTGCTTATCTCAGACAACTGAGCTGGTCAGAGAGGAAATTTTAATATACAATTGTGCTAAAACCCCTGCGTTAGTTGTAGTCAAAAACAAACACTATAGAGATTTGGTGGCAAAGGTCTAGCCATGACTTAGGAGCTACATTTGATAATCTTGGCTTTCAGAAAGCACCTTCCCAACCCAATGAAAAGTGCTATGTCAGAATGCTGGCAGGGAGGCTTCCATCACAGAGGCTGTTTGTAAGTTAGGTTAGTATTTCACTGTGAGCCTGCCTTCTACTGTTACTAGTTAGGTCTTGAAGCCATACCTGTAAAGGCGTCCATCATAAACTGCTTAGAACATAAAGAAAGAAAAAAAAAAACAGAGGAAGGAAAATTTGCTCCTTAAAAAGGCTGTGAAATACATTACAGCATGAAGATTGCAGGAAATGACTGGGTTTCTCTCTTTCTTAAATCAATTAGGCAGGTGTCGAATCTGAGAGCTTATCAGAGGCTTGCTCTTCGAAGTGTGAATGCAGGATTCTGGGCCTTCAGGCGTGCCTTACACCACATCATTTTACACTTTCAGAAACACAGATCTGCTGGCTGAGGCCCCTTGCTTGGCATTTTTTGCAAACACTCGGGGCCAGGTTTTCTAATCAGCAGGGTACATATGCCATGGCAGCCCGACCCCCTGAGCAGCAAGGAGGCCTCATTTGTCCTAGCTGCTGCTAACCATGGCACCAAATCAATATCCTGTCAGAAGGTGCTTTCCTGGCAGCAAATGCAATTGCTAGCACTCCAGTGACTCTGTGACGTGTCGCCAGGTGTTTGCACAGTAGAGGAAAATCCCTCTTTGTACCACTAGCTCTGACCTCACTGCAGGAGAGAGCACTCACCCATCTTTAATCACCCATGAAATGCTGCAGAGGAGAAGCTGGGGGTGCTGAAGACAGGCTGGAGTGAAGCAGCCCCGAGGGTGACCAAAGGTGACTCATCTCTTCACATTTCAAGAAAAGCTGGATCACAGGTTGGCTTGCTTCCAAGGGATACAGAAGACAGAGAATACCTTTCCTGTTCCCAGTAGACAAAGACCGAGCAATGCTTAAAGAGAAATGGCCAATATCAATAAATCATTGGGACCCATGGCTGACATAGTTTTCAGCTATCTCAGTTACGGAGCAGTTGTCAAAATAGAGCTCTAAAAGGCCACGTGTGGACAGAGCCTCTACTGTTACTGAAAGGGCAGGTTAGCTCTGGACAGCATCCAGAAGGCACCTCTCCATCTCTGTCCTGTCCTCAAGCATAAATGCCGTGACAGACACAAGCGGCGACAGGGAGAACCATGGTAATAATCGCCATAGCCAGTTCTTATATCAGGCACTTTGTATGTACTGCTCTTTCTGCAAGCCGACCGCTCACAAAGTCCTCACACGGAACTGTCCGAAGCAGGCTCAAGGTCACAGACACAGTGTTGGAACTGGACACAACCCAAGAGCTGCCGTTTACCCACAGAACACTGATACCTCTCAGAAGCAGGCATTGGGGGGTGTAAGTTCACAAGCTGATCTGATCACCCACGTTCTCAAACCATAATCCTCTGTCTTTCCAACTACTGACCACTGCAGGCCACTTTTAAACAGCTTCACAAACAAGAGCAAAGAGACCCAGTACAACCACTAGCCCAAGGCTCTGGCTGTGGGCATCAGCAACGCTGAAATTAAAAGGCAGCTGCGGTTCCTGCTGTGGGAACCATTTCAGTCATTTGGCTGAGGTTCTTGAAATAGGCCCTGGGACTCAGAACTCCACAGAGCAGCTGCGATGGTGCAAGGGACCCAGGGGATTTCGGCTGCACAGCTTCCACAGGGAAGCAACACTCTCCTCCCCACAGTTTCCAATAACACAAAGAACATATAAGCATGGCAACCCTGGGTGAAACCTTGAAGCAGAGTTGGAGAACCTGGGTTTTAAAAAGCTCTGTGCATCACTTACCCGAGACATTCTCTTTCACCACAATTCACTTCCTTACTGCTGCCTCAAAGCATTATTGTTCCTCCCCTGAAGGGGATGGACACCACACATTATACAGAAAATGTTGCTTGCTTCTATAAGGAAGAATAAAATAGTTTCTTAATAGTGTCTTTTCAACTCTTCCCAATCAATCCATCTACTTTCTTTCTTGATGCTCCCAAGAGATTCAAGAAATCAAAAGAAAAGATGGTCCTAGAATGAGCGACACATGGAAATGAAGACATAATAGTAGAGCTGGATTCAATGCTACAGGGCTATAGCATGAACCCTTACAGTTAATAACAGTAACTACAACAACATTAAATTCCCTCCCTTTGGGACATCCCTCTTCACAGGGTTCCCAAGGTGGGGCATAGAACACATTGACTTCCCAAGGTCTCGGGTCTCTATGATCCAGGCTCACTACAGATCAATGAAATATTCCTTATGCCTGGGTCTGCATTTGTTGTTCTGTTGTTTTAGTCATCTTAGGTGTAGTTTCATTCACATGGTGACAAGCTTTGATTCCAGGGATGCAGGTGGTAATGACCTTGACATGTCCAGGCTTTCTCTAACCACCCAGAAACTGAGGGGGGGCCAGTGCCAGCACTAAGTAAAAACCATTGCCCACCATATTCTATGTGCTGGGTTCATTTCCTTTGGGTATAGACCCAGGAGCAGGATGGTAGATCATGTAGTAGCTCTAATTTTAGATTTCTGAGGGATGCCCACACTGTTTTCTATAGTTGTAATAGAAGATCCTCCTTACCAAAACTGTGTAAGAGTTACTTCTATCCACATCCTTACCAGCATTTGATGTATTTTTTTTAAATAGTAGCTATGCTGGCTTTTGCTGAGATAAAATGTAGTCTTGTTTGGCCCTTTCCTAGTGGTGGTTAAAGATACTGAAAATTTAAAAAAAAAAAAAACATACTATTGGTCATTGGTACTATTTCTTTGGAGAAGTACCTGTTCAGACCATTTACCTATTTCTTGTTTGGTCACTTGTCTACATTTTTTTTTTAAAAAAATCTTTATGAAGTCTACATGTTAGCCCTCTTCAGACAGAGCTGGCATGGACTTCCTCCTACCCTGAAGTCTGTCTTCACTCCAGTGTTCCCTACACTGTACAGAAGCGTTTTAGCTCAGTATAATCCATCTATCAGTTCTTGCTTTTGTTTCCTAGGCTGCTCCATTTTCACTTGGGAAAACGTTTCCTGTTCTATTATCTTGACATTTCTTTTCTAGTAGTTTCAAAGTTGTACACCTAGCACTAAGGTCTTTCATCCATTCTGAATTACTTTTAATAGAGGATAAGAGATAGGGATTTAGTTTCTGTCTTCACCTGGGTGCCCCTTGCTGAAGACATTTAATCCTCTTTACAACTGTGTAGCAATAAAGACTGTTCTCTTCCCCTCTAGCCCCAGTGGCTTTTCTAGTATTTTCTAATTGAACACTCACTAGGAGACTTACTCCTGTTTGTAGATGAGGAAGCTGTGGACACCTAACAGAAGAACTAGAATTTGAACTCAATTCACCTTGACAAATAGTTGATCAGATATTCTGAGAACAAAGATATGACAAAATAAATTCTATGTTACACTGGTAACCAGAACTGTGGGAAAAGGACAAAGTAAAACAAGGACTAAGAATTTTGAAGAGCCCACAAAACTTTTGACCCAAAATTCATCCTGTCTATAAGAAATGCAGGCACAGGGGATGGACCAGAGACTTAGGGAATAGGCAACCAACAACTGGCCCAACTTGAGACCCATTCCATGGGTAAGCACCAATTCCCTAACACTATTAATGGCAATCTGTTATGCTTTCACATAGGAGTCTAGCGTGGCTGTCCTCTGAGAGGCTCCACCCAACAACTGACTCAGACAGATGCAGCCATCCTCAGCCAAACAGCAGAGTGAGCTTGGGGACTCTTATGGAAGAACAGGGGGAAAGATTGTAGACACCAAAGAGGATAGGAATTCCATAGGAAAACCAACAGAATTAACTAACCTGGATGCTTGGGGCTCTCAGAGTCTGAACCACCAACCAAAGATCATACACAGGCTGGACCTAGACCTCCTCGCACATATGTAGCACATGTGCAGCTTGGTCTTCATGTGGGTCCCGCACAGCTGGAATGGGGTCTATCCCAAAAGCTGTTGCCTATCTGTGGGATTTGTTCTTCTAGCTGGGCTGCTTTGTCTGTCCTCGGTGGAAGAGGATGCTCCTAGCTCTGCAGAGATTTGGAGTGCCAGGGTGGGGACCCTGTCAGAGGAAACAGGGAGGTGGGAAGAGAAAAAAGATTGTGGGAGGGATGGCTGGGGGTGGACAGTGAGTGGTATGTAAAATGAATAAATTAAAAAAAAAAAAAAAAAGAATGTGTGAAGGGTCTTCCCAGAAGGAGCAGCTAGAGTTGCCCTCAAGGAAAAGGCAAGATGGAAACAGAGACTTGAAGAAAATTAGAGAGTCGAAGAGCCTGAGAAGGGAAAGGAAGAAGTAGAATGTGCGTGACAGTTCAGGGGACCAAGTGACACATGAAACTGGATCCGGATGAGCCAGGGATGAGCACAGCAAAGAAGACTGATAAATATGGTGGAAAAGGACCAAAATCTTGTGCCAGGCATTGCAAGATCTTGGATTTTCACTCAGAGAGGAATGGGGACACCTTGCAAGATCAAAAGCAGAGCAGGGACTGAATGAACGTGGATTTGATAGACAGCAATCAACAACCATTGAGAGAGAAAGAACCTGTTTTCCTCAAGGAAACACCCCCTGATAGGCTATCCAACCCCAGATGGTCAGCCCTAAATACACCTCAAGTAACACTGAATGGACTCAGTAGGTTGTGTGTGTGTATATATATATATATATATGTGATAATAGCAATTAAGGAAGAAATGGTCTTAAATTTAAAGGGAGCATGGAAGAGCGTATTGAAAAAGAGGGAGGAATGGAAATAGTGAAAACACAGTACTCATCTATAATAACAATAATAATAATAATAATAATAATAATAATAATAAAACTGTGTTTGCATTGCTTATTGAGACTGGACTATGGCAGAGCCACAGGGTAGATGTGAGCAGACACGTTACAGGCAACATTCAGTCAGTCAAAAGCAGTGGAGGCTCAGCTGAGGTGGTAGACATGGATGAGTAGTTGTGTACCCATATATGCATGAGAAGAGAGGAGAGAGGAGCCCAGGGAACAAGCCCAGTCTGTTTTGGCTCACTCCTGCATCCTGAGAAGGCAAACCTGGAAGCTGCTGGTTCACTTGCAGGGCCCTGAGTCAATGGAAGACAAACAGCATGATGTATAATTTCCAGGGTTCCTCTTTTACTGAGAGATATTGATGCTTACTCTGGGCAGCTGTGAGAAGTAAGGGAGATCCTTAAAGAGCCTACATGTTTCACTTGAGTTCATTTATGTAAAGCAAGCTTTGGGAAGACCTCCCTTTATGATGCCCCCAACCTTGCAGCCTTCTACCCTGCACAGTCTTCTCTTGCCTGGCTGTCAGGTCACCTGAAGTCACCCTGCTTGCTGCTATACAATGTGGCTTCTGCCCCACTTTCTAAAGCCAGGAATACTAGGGAGATACTGCATTCCAGATGACAAGTGCCAGAAGCCAGGACTGTCCCTTCTCCAGTCAGTAACAAAGCCAGCATTTCTGGGTAGCCTAGGCTGCTCTACAAGCACAATCATCAGCTCTGAGCCCAGCCAAGTACAGCTGTAGAGCTCCCTGTCAGAACTCACTGCTTAGCTAGGGAGACAGCCTGTGGAGTGAAAGCAGAATTTGTGAGGCTTTGCAGACGGTAGGTATCCCATTTACCTTGCTTCTATAAATACTAAAATGAAAATCCAAAGGTGATAGAAAACATACCTCTATAAAGGTAAATTTTATAACCCACCTACTATGCTTAGGATTTTGATAGCATCAATTTGCACAATCTATATACCTTCCTGGAAAACCAGCATTGTTTTCTCCTTCTCCCTAAAGTTCAGAAAGCTAAGCACTTTCCCTAAAGAGAGCCACTAGTCAGAACAGATGTCTGACTTTAAATTCCAGCTTTCTACCTTCTGCTTCTTAGATGACCAGCTGTCCCTTTCTGTAGATACAAATGGTTCCTGGGACCTTTGTTTTTAAATACATAGAAGTCATAGAAAACAAGGACAAGTCACTTTACTGCCTCTTAACTTTTGAAGTGTATGAGCCAAAATTACAATCAATTCAAAGGTTCCCAGAAGATGTAGGATAAGTACCCAAGGCATCCACCTTTCAGAAGAGCATGTTACTTCCCATTGCATTCATGTCTATGCTCTGAAATCCCAAGAGTCCAGTCCCTAAGGAAAATCTGCTGCAATGAACTAGTGCCTGCTTTCCATACTGTGATCCTCCAACTGATCCCTTCTAGCATGGTTTCCAGTTGTGAGTCAACCGACTCTCTTGCTCCAATGATAATTCATGTTTCTGTTGAATTTACTACAGCCCAGGAGTCTGACCTGGGATCTCACAAAGGGGGTGGGGTTAGTAACTAAGGATCAGATTCATCTGTTTAGGGTTGTATTTTACTTCCTCAGAGCCTGGCTTACCCCATGGCCTAGGACTACTCACTCATTCATTCACTCACAGACACTAATGTCTAATTTGAGCCACAGCTGGCGTCTTCACATGAACTCAGGCACCTCTTTGAGGAGTGTTGTTGGAAACAAGGGGCCAGGCACTGTGAAGATAACACAAGCTATTATCCTGTTACTTGATCAAAGAAACCAAGAGTAGAAAATAAGACAAAGCTGATCATGGATAAGCAGCACTGGACCCTCCAGGCTTTGAATAGCTAGCCCAACTGTTCTAGGAACCAGAGGCCCTTGGAACACCTTGTATGCCCTAGAACACCAGTGAAAGGGGAGGCCCACGTAGGACCAAGGCCTTCTGTGCTCTACATCACATGCTGGGCAGACAAGAAGGTACAGCCTGCCGACTCCTCTCCATCCTAGACCACAAACCCAAGGTTGTACAGAAAATGTTACTATTACTCTGGGATAGATAGATAGTGAGTCTCCCTCCTCACCGTTTTATGTGCAGCTAAGTTTCCCATTAGAGTCCTGTGCTAGAAAAATGGTTAAAAACTGATGCATGGCCAAGGCATAGGCAGACTTGACCTTCAGCACTAGTTGGTTACTGTAGTGTACATACTGTAATCATAACCAGCTCCAAAGTACCAATGTAACATAATTTTTCTCTGTCTGTTAAATGAGTTCATGAGTGTTACCTCAGAGCAACTTAAAAGTTCTGTGAAAGGGGGAAGGCACTTCTGTAGCAGTGGACTAGAGACTGACAACTGGACAAGTCTAGATGAGTCCCCCAAGGCCGATAGATTAGTCTCTCATCTGTTGAAGCATGCTTCCGGAGAATAGACACTTTCCAAGCTCTGTCCACAGTGCAAGTTCAGTAAGGGGACTATATCTTTATTCATGAGATCCCTAATCCCTGTAGGGTGAAATCCCAGTTACAGCTTAGCACAAAGGCCATCTTTGTTCAGAGCTCACATTATCTCCATCCTGTTCTCATTTCTACCTGTCCTACCTAGCCTAAGACCCTGCATAGCTTCCAGCCACATTGTTTACGGTTCCCTTAATGTAACACAGCCCTGGCCTTTGGAATGTTTGGTGCCATGAAATCTGTACTAGCTAAGAACTGTATTTCTATTAACTTCTTGGCTTTACAGTAGATCCCTTTACCCCTACTTTCACTTGGTACATTATTACCTGCCCATCATGTGTTCTAAAATTATTAACTGGAGAATTCCAGAAATAATTCATAAGTTTTAGATTGTGTTCCATTCTGAGAAGTATGATCAAGATGGGAAAAGACTTTATATAATTGTTACTATTTGTCATATTTTATTTTTCACTGTTCATGTTAAATTATTGGGTTGAGGGTGTAGCGCAGTAACAGAATACTTGTCTTGGATGTAAAAGCTCTGTAGAGAAAAATTAAATAAATTGCTATTTTTAACCTCTTTCCAGATCTAACTCCCAAGGTAAACTTTATCATAGGTACATATATACAGGGAGAGGCATACGATAGAGATTTTGGTGTTATCTGAAGCATTGAGCATCCCCTGCTAGCTTGGAGCCCCTGTAGACAAGAGGAACCACTGTTTCTTTAGAAGACAATCTGTATTTATAGAGTGTGAATAAATTGCTTAAAGACAAGAAGTAATGTAAACTCCTGCTTTGGAACCCAGCACTAAGGAGGATCATGAAACTAAGTGTGGCTATCACAAAAACACTGTCAACAGACACTAAAAGGTTTCCGAACGCACAACGAGCTAAAGCAATTCAGAAAGAAGCGCATCGTGACCCCACAGTGTTTCCGGTGGCACTCACCAGGGCTGCTCCACTCTATCTCACATGCCACCTGGGTGAACTCACCACATGCATGCTTTGACCTCCAGACACACACCACAAGTGAATGTGGTCTTAAATGTCAGTGCTCAGACTGAGGCTGCTGTGGGTTCTGGGTTCCCACATGATTTTATTGTAAATGCATAGTTTTCTGCTCTCACTAGAAATAATCCTGATGCAGTTTTAGAAAACAAAGGCTTTTAATGTTTCTGTTCCATTGTCCTCCCTTGGACCTTAAGAATCAAATGTGTATACTCTATTACTGGGTCGTGGTGTGTTAAATGTGTGATTTTTAAAACTGCTCTTTGAGTTGCTAATTTGAGTTTAATAAAAAAAGATGTTGAATTAATTTTGGTTTAGGTTTAGCAAAGCATTCAACCAATTTCTTAAATGTTCCTAACAATATATATTTTAGGCAATTTGTACTAAATAATTATGGCAAGAAGCATTTTCCACAAATGCTGATCAACTCTGAAAAAAAGTTGAAGATGCTCTGGGGCCTGCAAATCAAGTATTTATCCAAGATCCAACTCTTCATGCAGAAGATGAACTTTTCATGGCCTTTGATGAAGAAAGGTCACCCTCATCTTCTCGATCTCCCTTTAGAGAAAGTGAGCTCCTTCCCTTGAGGCAACCTTCTCTGCAGACTGCTTGCCCTTTGTTCCTATCACCTGGCACAGGTTTGAGGCTTGGCCAGAATCCCAAGAGTCTTGACTTAAGTTAGAGACCATCAAGTGGGACATGACTGCTTATCATCATAGTTGAATAGCCTGCTTTGGGCCTTAAATAAGTACAACTTCCTTTCATCCTCTACCAAGACACTCTGATCTTTAAAAAAGTAGAACCAGGAAGCACTTCTGATAAGCTTTTGTTTCTGGAACTTTAGATTGGCTACCCATATGCAAATGTGGGAACATTCACCAAGCTTTTACCTGAGATGGGGACCTAAGCAAGTTAGTATATGGCACAAAGTCTCTCACATCTGGCTCTTCTCTAAGTTCAATATCTTCCCCATGGTTATCATTTCCCTCAGTATTGGAATCATAAAACAGCCTTTGTTCAAGTCAGTCATGAAAATGCTAAATTATGGGCTGGAGAAATGACTCAGCAGTTAAGAGCACTGACTGCTTTTCTAAAGGACCTGAGTTTAATTCCCAGCATGCACATGGTGGCTAACAATCATCTGTAATGGGATCTGATGCCCTCTTCTGGTATGTCTGAGGACAATTATGATGTACTTATATAAATAATATAAATATATAAATATTAAAAAAAGAAAATGCTAAATTATGAAGTATGAAGATAATGCCTTTACTGACAACACTTAAAGCATGAACTTGAGAATGCAAAGCAGGGCATATGCGAAGCATTAGGTAAAATGAACTATTCAGCAATATTTCACAGATCATGGAAAATCTCCAATCATTCTACAATCATTTTGCCTGATTACCTTTATGAGCTCCGCTTTCACTGACCAGTCATGGCCCTTCAATCAAGGCTAGAGGGGAGAGATTGGTGATTCTGGAAAAAAACATGTATCTTGAACCTACATCAGAGAGTGCTACAATGCTAAAGAGAAGATGTTAAAATATACCCAAAACAAAAATACTAATCCTTAGCTTAACAACCACAGAGAGTATAAAGCACTGTCCAAATAAACTCTTCATTCTCCCACACATGATCAATTCTTATATGCTAGAATGAATGAAGGCTTAGAAGTTAGATACACCCGACTATAAATCTTGGCTCTCCCTTCACTGACTCCAAACTGACCTTTAAGGACTTTTGGGAGAATCAAATAAGACAATGAACACCATCACATAAATTATTATTTTCCTATGGTTGAGAAACATTCCACCATACAAATAGCCTGTAGAAAATTTTATTCTAAGATCTGGTAGGTTTGATCCAGGAGAACCCATAAGGAAGTTGGAGCTGAATCTGTCATAAGGAATTGGCTTTTGCAATTGTTGAAGATGAGATATCCCAAACACCACCCTGGGAGAACCAGTGAATGGTGCAGCTCTTGTCAAGCCTTGGCAGGCTTAGGCAGTGAGGAAAAAGAATTTGCCAGCTTTCTTTCACCTTTTGGGCCCATTAGGTTTTCTGTTTATCAGATGACGCTCATCCGCATAAGAAAGGACAATCTTCATTCAATACATAGTTGAATGATTCTGGTACTTATCTCGTTCAAGAGTTCCTCCACAGACACTATCAGAATGTTTGGCCAAATATCCGAGCATCCTGTGGCTCAATCTAAGTTAACCATCACAGCATCTAAATATAGCTACTGAATTAAATAGGTTGAATAATCTAGAATCGGGGTACTCAGATTCGGGGTACCAAATTCCAAGCAACCACCAATCCCAGTGCCCAAATAACTGGAGGAATTATGGATCAATCTAGCTACAATGAAGTGGTCAGCAATCTTGCCTGTGGTCCACTGACTAACTCCAGAGAACAGAGGACTGTGGCCCCCATTATGAGCATTTGGGGAACTATGAATGAGAGGGGACATGCTGACACTGACAAGAGAAAAGCTGCTGTCAGCACTAACACCCCAGCTAATGAAAGCTAACTAGCGAAAACTTACATTCTGCATGTGCCATTTTGGAAGGAACACAATCACAAGGTGATGTGGCATTAAACAGGAGGACCTACCAATGGCTGAAAGCCTGTGTGCCAGCCAAGTGCCAAGTGCTTTGAGGAGACTGACCTTTACAATGCTCTCCACAGGGCAGAGGATAAGCACTTTCCCTCTCCATTTTACAAAATGAAAAACTCAAGAGATAAGCAGAGAGTTTATGATCTTGATAAGACTTTTTCCCGTGGAGAAGAAACTTATACAAAATTTTATTTGCTACTTTGCTAACGATGTCAAAAAAACCTCAAAATCAAATGGTCAGGAAACAATTTCTTTTTTTTTATTGGATATTTTCTTCATTTACATTTCAAATGTTATCACCTGTCTGGGTTTCCCCCTTCCTG
The DNA here is from genome assembly GCA_019843815.1 of Montemys delectorum. NCBI lineage: Eukaryota > Metazoa > Chordata > Mammalia > Rodentia > Muridae > Montemys > Montemys delectorum. The sequence continues at coordinate 18,108 of JADRCD010204590.1, read as the reverse complement.
GAAAGCCCCATCCCATCCTCCTTACCCCTGCTTCTATGAGGGTGTTCCTCCACCCATCCACCCATCAAACCTTGGGGTGTTCTCTATGTCATTCCTAAAAAAGGGAAAGTCTCATTTGAGGAAATAAGTGCTACAAATTCTGCTGTGTTTGACAGGGAAAGAAATCCATTCTTCTGGCTGCTGCTATTAGTCATCCAGTGCCATAATTTTAGCTGCTGCATAGTGGCTTATTAATCTCCCTTTCCTTAAAGTACAAACTCACACCACAGGCTTTGAGCTGCTAATCTCTGCTGCATTGAGGAAAAAGTAAAGATGCTATTTTACTAAAATTTTCAGAAAGTTACTTGAGCATGCTCCTCTTAGCTAGCATAATGCATAACTCCTTGTGGAGACAATACAACCTTTTCCCTTTACTTGCACAGACCCATCTGTAATTCACCTCCTTACCAACATAAGGAGAGAAAGCCCTAAGTACTAAGCAGTGGCAACATACACATACCTGTTTATCTGTACATCCTATTTGCTGTTCCAACCTCATTCCCACCCAGAGCCAGATGTGACAATCTTGCATTCTCCCCAGTACTTGAACAAATGTACTGGACCCAAAGGAAGAGTCGAACAAACATGCTCCTAAGTAGGATATGACCACTCTGAATCGCCATAGCCTTGTTGTAACTGGTGAAATCCCATGGGGCACAGAAGACTGGACCAGCTAAGGGTTTCAGTTACCACTGATGTGACTCCAGTCTGGTAAGACCCCAGTGCTAAAACAAGATATCCAGATGATATTTTTGCCTTCTAAACAACTTATATAAGTTGTTTCTTCCTTATCAATGGAACAATCTTTAAAGAGTTATCACAAACCTACTTGTCAACACAGACTTAATATTAACTAGCAAAGCTTTTTCACCATGGACATGATGAAAATTTAATTTGGGCATTACTGAGAGACTCAAGATATAGCTCTTGGCCAAAAGAAGTAGAAAGTTGATTGAATATTCAGATTTCATGATTTTAAAGAAGCTGTCTATAAATCAAGGTATGGTTGAAGATCTAAAAGTAGGTATGAAGGGATAATCCTTCATCACACATTCAGTCAGTCACACTTAATGAGTACCTGCTGGATACATTTAGCACAGAGCATGATCCCTTTGAAGTTTCCTGGAAAAAGAAGTACCATGTACAGCAGCACATTCAGGACCTGACTAGAGACAGCTAAGGAATGAAGAAAAGACAGACAGACACATAGACACATAGAAGGCCAGGATCACGTGGTCTAGGCTCTTGGCTAGTGAAACCCCAGAATGTTGGAATCTCAGTATATTTATTATATTGAGTTAAACTGAGAGACAGAGTTATTGCATACAGCTGAACATAGAGGCAGGGTTACCTGCAGACAAAAAAGGAGGCAGAGTTGATGGTACACAGATGAATTGAGAACCCAGGTTTAGCTAATGTTGGTAGGAGCATCCTCTACAGTGAAGCAATCTTCAGGCTATAAGAGGAGAGAGCTACTATGCTTTCTCCAGTTCTGCACTGGCTGTCAACAATTACACTCTTCCCTAAGGACCGCTTTGCCATCTCTCCTAGCCTGAGGCTATGGGTTCTATGAGTCTAAGGCCATAACTATGTCAATAACACTCAGGACTTCATTCATTCTGGGCTTCCACTCCCTCTACATACTTCTTCCTCACTCAGAGTAGTCCACTGGAGACATGCTCATCTCAAGGGTAGACTTCTTTGGGTACAATTTCTCATTCTGCCACTTTTCAGCCATCTCCTTGACAATAAGGTTATTAACACTATCCTCAAAGGGCTGTTCCAAGAATGAAGTTAGCAAACCTGTGTGAAGCACTTGGCAGATGCCTACCTCACTAAGTATCAAGTCCTTTCTCAGTTTAGGGCCCATCCAGGAAGAAAGCAACTGTCCAAGAGAAATACGACTCATACTTGGGGGCTCTGGAGTGACAAGTCTGCTTCTACATCGTGGCATGCTATAAAAGTGGGGCAAAGGGGCCAAGGTAACTTCTGAGGTGATTGCTGCATGGCTTTTGTGTTTCCGGTGCTGTCTCCTGGAAACCACAGGCAGAGGTGCTTCCCGGGTAGGCCACAGAGAACCTGGTTCATAACTAGCAAATGCACTCTGTGTGAACACAGACCATGCTGCTCTCCCCAGGCCTCTGGAGGTTGCTTCTGAAAAAAAAAATCAAAGAAATCAGGATGGAAGCTTAACTGAGAAGCAAGGACAAGGCACACAAAGCCATGTCCTGTTCAATGGAGGGAGGGGGGAAACTACTCAGCCAGGTGACAGGTGAGAGAGACTTGCTTTGGGCTGAAAGCAGAGGCCCCAGGGATGCAGGTTAAAAATAATCAAGTCAATTCAGGGGTCATTTCACTTAATCTCTTTCACCCAAAATCCCTCAAGAATAAAAACAGGCAAAAGAATGTACAGACATCAAAAAATGAGTGATTCCAACAGGTTCTTAGGAGCAGAAAGTAAACTCTGGCCTCCTGCTGGTGAAGAGACTGCAGCAGTCTAAATAGTTATACATCACTAGATAGGAAGTTGTTGATTCACACTGCATCACAGTCCCAGGGAAAGTCAAAGCTGGAAGAGCCTAGGCCAGTAGAGACAAGGGTAAGCATGAGCTGAGGAGTGGGGGTGTCTCAGCCTGCTTGCCGCTTCTGTAATGCTGGCAGCCAGACAGGCATTTCCCATGTGTTCTGCTACATAGGAGACCAGAAGACTCATCTCTGAGAAACTGAAGGATGCCAATGGAAAATGCCAAAATATGACGTGATTCTCCAAAAGGAGACCAGCTCAAAATGCTGCCTAGCTACCTTACACAAGAAAGACCCAAAGCTGACAAGCCCCACTCACAGAGAAAGGGCTTGCCATTAGCTTTTAGTGCCCTTAAAAATAAATGGACAATGAGGGTCATATACTAAGAAAATTATTCAACATGGTAGAAAACAACAACAACAACAACAACAAAAACAGAAACTAGGGAGGGAAACAATCAATACAATGTAAGGAAAAGGGAAAAAGCCTTTACAGAAATACAATGATATCTACACCGATAAGTGAAAATATTTAAGACAAGAAGCAGGAGAAAGATGTTATTAAATAAAAAGAAAAATAAATTCTAAAAATTAAAGATTTAGTAAACAAAATAAAAGGGATCTGCATAGTGAATAGTGAAAAGATTCAAAATCTAATATAAAGAAAAATAAAACAAGCATGAAAAGTGGTACGAAGAAACTCAGGATCCAGCATCTGACTGAGAAGTGCTCCTATGCTAGTGTGCAAGAAAGAAGTCGTCAGAGGAACCCAATACAGTCACATTTCCTAGAACAGGTTTGAATCCCAAACAAAGGAGTCTCCAGTATGCCCAGCATAAGAAGAAGTAGGCCACCCTTTAGGTACATCCTAAGACATCAGACACCAGAGTAAAAGAAAAAACACTAAACTTTTCTAAAGAAAAGAGGGAAAGGTTTCTATTTTAGAAGAACAGGGATCAGAAAGTGTCATAATTCTCAACTCTACCCAAGCCTTAGAGACAATAGAGCAAGGCAATTGTTTTGAGTAGGAAAAAAAAAAAACTTTCTTGACTTAAAACTCTGTTCCTAGCAAAAATTTGAAACAAGTATTTGGATGTAATAAAGACATTTCCATATATAAAAGGCTTCAATTTTGTACTTGGAGCCAGTGAGATAGCTCAATGAGTAAGGGAGCATGCCAGGAAACTGGGTTGAATCCCAAACCCTGTGCAAAACTGGAAGGAGCTAACCAACTCAAGGAAGTCTGTCCTCTGACTTCTACATGTGCACCATGCCATGCGTGCCATAGCATATGCCCCCCTATACACACATATACGCACAATAATGATACATATGTTAAAGTTATTTTAAACGAATTCTTTTTCCTTACTTAGCTTAGAGGATATAATAACCCCTGGGATTCAACTCAACCTTTGCCCTGAGTTAGACTCCCCACCCCCTGGATGCTATGTTGAGATAATAGAGTCTAAATACTGATGAGGGAACCAGAAAGATGATGAGGCTGCGTTCTAGCACACTGATCTTCACCAGAAGACGTCAGCAGAAGTTATACAACATTAGGAAAATGAGAATGATTCTAGGCTTGCATTATTTTAACAAAAATAAATAGATAAAAAGGGCGTGAACTGGAGTAGCTCCTACCATGCCAACCAATGCTCTCAGCACCTACTCAGCCCTCCCCTTGGCTGCCTTGGTCAATAGATGACCAGACACAGAGAAAAAAGGTCCTTCTAGCCAAGCCCACACACTATTCTTGATCTCAAATTTCTAAGAAAAGGGGGCATAATTCACTTAATTTCTCTTAAGGTGTGAGACTGCAATGACAATATAAGTGAGTAAAGATACAGTAGCATCCTTCAGGAGGCTGGTAGGCAGACATGAGCAGCTGCCAACCTGAATTTCCAAAATGGTACAGTAGGGACCTAGGAAGGTTCTTCTCTGAGAATTCAAACTTGCCCAAGAGAGACACCCAAATTTATTGCTATCAGAAATTCTGCCCCAAACAAACCTGATACAAATAGAACCAAAAGTGTTGTGATTGCATGGAGATTGTTAGAATATTTTGGAATATGTGTATCCATACAATGAGGTATCTTAAGGACAGACAGAAGTCAAAACATAAAGTCTCCCTCCTCAAGTCCTTCAGGACAGACAACTGAAATTTTAGTTTTTTTCTTGTAAATGTAAGAGCCAGTCAAGGAACAGCTGTTGGAGGGGGCAGAGGGGGTATAAGGAGGGAAAGATAGGAAAGAGAATTCCTAGGAAACTTTTAAAAATGTATCACCTTACATACCTTACCACTTCATTAATAGTACTCTTATATAATAGCAGGGAATCAAATTTAAATGAATCTCAGGCTCAAACCCATTTAGTAAGTGCTCAAGGAAACCCAAGGACAATATGAGAAACACGAACATTAGAAGAAACTTTAGCCACAAAACCACAGCTGTAACAATCACACCCAACTCCTGAAGAATCTTCCATGAGAATTAAATCACATCACACTTCCTTTGGCTTGGTACATCACTTATTGCTCTTGAGAAAACATCTACAAACCCTACTAAAAGGTGAAGATGGCAACATGCAGTAGCAACAAATAACTATCACAGCCAGACTCAGGTAAGTCAGAGGCCTTGAAAGTAGCAGGTGAAGGGCTAAAATACCTGATATCAATGTTTTAAGATCTATAACCACTTAGTACTTTTAGTATTCAAGATATAATACAATATATTGTATTCTTAGCATAAAATATCTAATAATAAATGATAGTAGAAACTCAAAGAAAGAACCAAAAGGAAATACTAAAAGTCAAAAACACCCCAAGGAGGGGCAAGATCAGAAAAGAATCCCTGAGCCTTAATATGCACCTGTTAGCAGAGACTCCTTAAATTTTTAACAAAGACCAAAAAGAATGAAGAGGAGAACAGGCCTGCAGGACAATTACAATGTGTACAGGGTATGAGTAACGGTGATGTCAGAAAAAGTTCAAGAGGAGGAGAAAGAAAAGGAGGAGGGGGTGGAAACAAAAGCATATTTGAGTTAATAATAGCTGAGAGTTAACCAAAATTCACAAGAGACATCAAACCTTGGAGCCCAAAAGCTCAGAAAAAAAAAAGCAAGATATTTGCAAAAATCCATCCCTGGGCAGGTCATAATCAGGGCGCTCAAGATGGAAGGAAAAGAGGAAACCCCGGAAGGAAACAAGGAGTCATAACATCCGTACTTCTACAAGAATGGGGAACAATACATTTGTTCTTGCTACTTCATAGATGCAAGAAGAGGTGGAGGGCATATTTAAAGCACTGAGTGAATATAAAAATGGGAAAGCACCAACATAGAACTCCATAGACAGGAAAATGTAGTCTACAAATAAAGGAGAACTGGAAATTCTTCAGGTATGAGGCAAGTCACCAGTAGACTTTCCCAACAAGAAACTTTGAAAGAAGTCTCCAAAAAAAAAAAATGTAGTTCAGAAACTCATGTTCAAACCTGCCTAAGAAGATGGAGAAATGCTGGGAATATATAAATATCACTAGAGCAGTAATTTCATTCTTACATTCTTATTCTTAATTGATCTAATAGGTAAAATTGTTCCTAATAATAATACTGAACTGTACATGTGACTCCAGGGTAAGGGAAATGGATGGCAGCACTGTTGGATAGGGGCAGAGGGACAGCACTAGGGCAAAGTTTCTGTGGAATCCCTGAAGAACTACAGTGCCATTTTCATATAAACCATTTTATATATATATATATATATATATATATATATATATAAATCCAATGTTATAACATTTTGTGTGTGTATGTATATATATGTATATATAAACAATGATATATACACACATATATATATATATGTTACATATATATATATGTAACAATGCATACATACAGAGCCAGTTTGGCTGGGATGTAAACATGTACTCCTCCCTACTTCCCTGAAAAGACATTGACATGTTTAACAAAGCACATTCCAGCTTAACTTTTCCTGGTTCACATTTGATTCTACAAAAATGGAATAATAGAACAGACCAACACTCACTTCAGGACTTTAGATTTAGACACTGGGACTTGCAGAGAACAGAAAAACAGCCACCAAGAATTATGAGACCATTTCATTGAAAGATCAGATATAGCTGTCAGTCACACATAAAGTGAAAACATCTTAAAGGGGACAAGCAAGGATGTATGTGGAACTGAGAGGGCACATCCATGCCCAGGTCAAAATGCTCAATGTGAGTCTTAAAACAAAACTAAAATCAAATAACTACTATGTGCCAATGTATAGCAAGTTCTGTTCCTACCATTCAGAAAACAGTTGTAGATGAAGAAATAGAGGCTCAGAAAAGTTACTCATCTCTGATCACAATTCAAAAGTTATAGACCCAAATGTAGCCATCTTTAAATCTTTCTGCTGAGTGATAGACACATGTATTGTTTATGAGCAATGTGTGCACACAAATTTCAACACACAGATGAGAAAGTACATATCTATGTCAGACATATATGAGAGAAAAAGAGAGAGAGAGAGAGAAAGAGAGAAAACATACTTAAAATAGTACCTAGCATATCTAAAAATGCATGTCATCAGCACTGTCCACACCAGGAAGCCCAGCTGCCTCCCATGACAGGATGAAGACCAATGGATGTTTCTCTTGGCTGGATACAGGAGAGAGACTACAGCTTTACCTTTGTCCATAACTATCCTCCCCTAATCCTCTTGATCTTTACTTCTCTATCTCCCCTCCATCAATCCTCTACCTAATTTTAAGTGGAGGACTAACCTCAATCTACAAACCACTGTGATTAGGATCAATAAATCATCATTCTTTAAGATGACACTAAGCCAGCTACCTTTCTGAAACATCTACTTAAATTCCAGAGGCAGTAGAGGTTTCTACACAGCTCAGCTCTCAGAAGCAGGTAGGGATATAACAGGACACATTAGAAGATGACTATAAAGAAACTAGGAATCTTGAATGTTCCAAAGCAACTGTAAAAACTACAAAGTAGTACCAAACACAGCTACATATTAGTTACAAATAAAATATCCCGTAGAATCCATACAGGAGAGAGCTGTTGTAGGATCCAAGAGAAGGCAGCAGGCTAATGGAGATTAATTTCCACAGGAAGCTTTTTTAAATTTACCACAGCAGAGAGAAGGATTTATAACCAGACTGTATGACAGGGTTCCTGAGGATGATGAGCTGTGCCCATCCTTCAAGATGCAGATATTCCTAATGTTGGCAAAAGAAAATTCAAGGATATCTGTGAAGCAGTCTCAAAGGGGAAATTTTCTCAAAAGCAGCTAAGGGCATAAAAAATGAAATTAATCATAACATGTTAAAATCATATGCCATCACAGTCCCACAATCTTCAGATTTCTCAGCTTTGAGCAGAGGGATAACAGCGAAGAGTATACATCTGAGATACTGAGGCCAGTAAGTATGAATCCATATCCCAAAACCTTCCACAGAACAGCACCACCTTTAAAGCATTTGTGTGAGTCTATAATTGATTTTATTTTATTAATTTCTTATTGTTGGAACTCTTGTATTATCATAGGAAATGATTCAGAAAATGGGGACAAGGCAGGCAAGAATAGCTTGATCACAACCAATCAATCTGATTGGTGATGTACATTTGGCAGGTAGGTTCTTTTGCATTCACAGAGATGTTGGAAGCTGACAAAATCTCTTGAGGAAACCAAAACTGCAGATGAAACTTGTGGGTAAGTTCATAGCTAAAGAAACCTAAATGAAGCCAGGCGGTGGTGGCACACGCCTTTAATCCCAGCACTTGGAAGGCAGGGGCAGGCGGATTTCTGAGTTCGAGGACAGCCTGGTCTACAGAGTTAGTTCCAGGACAGCCAGAGCTACACAGAGAAACCCTGTCTTGAAAAACCAAAAAGAAAAAAAGAAACATGACAGGAAAAGACAGATTCAAAGAATGAAGATGATGTGATGATGTGCACACTCACTTTATTAGCCAGCACAGGGATGGAGTAAGGCTATCTCATGCTTTTTAAAATGTCAGAGAAAGGATAGACAAAACAAGAGTCAATATCAAACTCCAATAGCATATCTAATTGACTACATTATAAGATAAGACGGGTGGTACAGGAAATGAAAAGTGATTTTGCGTTAATGTGTTCTAAGCCTTACAGTGGTATCTTTCATAAGTGAGAACCACTTACGCTATTACTTTAGTTCAGAGAAGGTTGAAATATTCTCCTTTAATTGTGAAACTATAAATCCACTTCAAAATGGGTGAGTAATTAGAAATCTAACCTTACTAACAGCCCAGAATTGAATGGTCATCTCCGTACTACAGTGTCCCCTGAGTATCTGCAGGCTCTCCTGTGGCTCTGGATGCTTGCTTGGATGCTGGGAGCACCACCAACAGTTGTTTTTACCTCCAAACATGATGTTTTTCTCTGTATTCTCTCTTGGGTTATTTTCTTTCTCCTGTTTGCCATCCTTCTTGGTTTTTTTCTCCCTCTCTTCTTCAGAGCTTTTTCTTCTAAAGTTTTCCATGTGAATGACATTAATTGTCCACTCTCATTTTTATAGACATTTTTGTCTATGTTCCTAAAATGTTTTGTTGAATTATGTATGCTTTTTCTTTAAAGAACTAATCTTTATTACATACTATGCTGTTAAAATCCTTCATCAATTTCTGGATTCACTTGGTTTCATTTATCCCTTATCTGCCTATGCCTGAGTATGCGCACTGTTTCAATTATTACACTTTTTACAATACATTTTCCCAATAACAAAATTTCTTCCTCATTTACCCATCAAGTTCTACCTTGATAAGAAATCCCTACAAAAATAATTGTTTCAATTTACTTATTTAGCAACTCACATTTCTAGCATTGTACTTGCTCTCAATCCTGCTACATTTACTTTAGTAGTGATTTTATAATTTTTACATCGATATTCATAAGCTCAACTGACAAGTGGTTGTCTTTGAAGGACAATTATAACCAAAATTTGCAAAGCTGAGCTGACTGTGTTTTTCATTTCTAACCAATGAAGCCAAATAATCTAAATGGAAAAAAAATGGTTTTCATTTCAACAACACTGCAATTGAATTGGCAACGGATATAAATATGAATGTAAGCTTGATCAATTATCTCCAGGACCTTGACCACTTAGCTTCTTGCTTACCCCAGATCTTTAAAGAAAGACAGGACAAAAATCTACATGAAAAAAAAACTAAAGAAAGCAACAGCAAGAACTCTCCTTCTCAGATAAGCAAACTGGCACAGGCTTGTTATCCAAGTAGTGAGGAGCCTGAAACAGGAGGATGGCAACTTTAAGACCTGCCTAAACCATGCAAAGACTTATAAATAAAAAACAAACATATAGGAAGCTTGATGTAAATGTCTGTGTATGTATTGATGAATTCAATACCCAATACATTGAAACTCAGTTTATATGTGTATGTTGCTATAACATGTAAATGTGTATCTGTGGGTTCCACCATGAGCACTGCTTCTGACAGTGCTTTACATTTGATCAGCAACAAATGGTAATTTTCTGAATTCTTAGCAAATCTCATGCCTTATTATTGTGTACAAGAAGATGCTCTAAGACTATTTCCCCAGTGATGTGTACAAACACAGTGAAGTTGTTGACAACCACAGTAAAGCCATTGAGAAAGAAGTGCCTCTGGTAATGAAACCACAAAGCTAAGATTTTCACATCTGGAATTTGCCCATATTTAAGTATGTGCATCATTCTAAATGACACTGTTAAAATGGACTTTGTCTTCTAACTTTAATAAGTGAAATAATCATTAAAAAAAAAAAACCTTTTTCCTTAATACAGAGCGGGAGGGGGGGGGAAGAAATCCAACCCAGAATACATCTAAAAGGGAAGAAAGAAGGAAAAGAATTGAGGGAGGGAGGGAGGGAAGGAAAAGGGAGGGAGGGAAGGGAAAGGGAGGGAGAGGAGGAAAAGGGAGGGAGGGGAGGAAAAGGGAGGGAGGGGAAGAAAAGGGAGGGAAGGGAGGAAAAGGGAACAATGGAGAAAGGAAGGACAACAAAGTCTACATCTCCCTGAGGACATTGCCCAATAGAAAGATATGGCTTAACAGAAGCTAAACCTGCAAGGCTATGCATGACTAAGGCACCTAGGTGGTAGGGATGAACTGGTATAAATGAGGAAAATCCCTGAAGAATGGAATTTTAAAATTCAGAATTCAAGAGATTCCTTTAATCAAGGAAAATCCAAAGAAAGCATGAGTTCGGGATTGAGCTTATCCTTATGACCAAGGATGCTTGAAAAATCAATTAATGTTTCAATTAGCATCATTTTAGGCAGCCGAAGTCCCTTGTAATTTCTGTACCCATAGCTGCAATGGGAAGTTCAGATGTTGTTCAATTTGTTGAACACTTTTTGTGTGTGTGCTTTTCATCCCCTAGATAGAGCTAAGCTGGTATCATTGCCAAAAGCTGCTCCTAACCACCCAAGTGTGCTCAGGAAATCCCCTAAGTACCTTACTGCTCTTCTCAGGGTGATGAACAGTAGGTAGCCAAAACAGACACATAATAACCACAAGACAGGTGGGGATAGTCAATTTTATACTTAGTAAACACCTTAGTGGCCCCCTCCGATGGCAGAGGGGCTGTTGAGTCTCGTATATGTATGTAAAACAGCAAAGAGGAAGTGCCAAGTGTTTCTGCTACCTGCGCTTTCCTCTCAACATTCCACCACCTAGGGTGAGCTTTTGAAAATGCTGAAGGTAACTTTGGAAAGCTGGAAGTTGAAGAAACAGAGATCTAAAGAGTGAGAAGCCAAGATGGGGGAAGTTAACTTGAAACCTTTTGAAGGCCATATTCTACCTTGGGTGACTTTTGTTTCATATAGCCACTGCTCAGGAGGGGCTCCTAAGTGACTCTTCCATGCGTATTTAATGGAGGGCTGGTATCCCTTATAACCAGATAGAAATGCCTTCCTATAATATCAGTTATACCTCTGCACAGGTTCAATCAACAACATCCTACAGAACAGTCCTTGGTGATGAACTAAGAATTTCAACAAAATGTTAACCCTTGATACCTCACTGTGACTTCCTAAACTACATAGGGATGGCCACTTTCATTTCAAATTTTGCACAACAATTAAGTGAAAAGTTTTTACTTCTTGGCTCTTCTAAGTAGGTAAGTGCAAAAGCCAGGAATCAAATCTCTTATTTGGTATATTCCCAAATTCCCATCAGTGACAAAGTATCCTTTACATTTCCACCTTCCTTAACATATTCAACTTTTTCTTCTATCCAATCCATCTGAAAGATTTTGTTTTAAAGGTCAAGAAAAAGGGTATGGATCTCAAACAGCTTGGAAACCTAGGCTTTCATACTCTGTGGCCAAACTCTGCCATTACTACTTATGAAATCATCAAAACTACCTCAGATATGATGAGAATTCTACAGTCCCGCTATGATTTTATGCTCATGCTTCCTCTGAGGACTTGAAGTCTATGACCCCCAAGTCAGTTACACTGATGTCAATAGAAGGTGAAGATCTTGGGAAAAATTATCAGAGTCACATTTGGGACCTAAGCCTTCTAACACCAGAATAGCCTTCCCTCACATTCTTATTTCTTCAAGTCTTTCAACTTTATTGTAAAACTTGGTCACTTTTGTGATACCTCCTTTCATTCCTAATTCTGGAAATTTGTTCTTCATTTATTTATCTTGATCAATCTAGATAGAGGTATATTTCTAGAGACAGCTGATATTAAGGGTATTTCAAATCTACTACTTGTCTTCCCTTAACGACTAAATAAATTCTGGGATGAACAAGTTTCATTCTTTCCATATAGAACATGGAGAAAGGAGTTTTGTAAATTAAACAGCTAGTTCAACTATTCTTCCCTTCTCTTCTCAAGAGAGAAGAACATGGCTCTGCATCACTGGAGCTGGTCTTGATACCTCCAGACATCAGTAGTAGGAGCATACTTTAGGAGAGGTTATCCAGAAGAAAGACAGAATGGATAGTGTGACAACAAGAGGTCTCTACAAAGGTTTCATAACCAGATGCTTGGAAGTCACATGAATGCTTTGGGAAATCAAAACCAGGGAGGATAAAGTAGAGACTACATAGCATCCCCATGGCTGAGCATTCTACATAGAAGGGATCCTATAAGCCTCCCCACAGACAATGTGGAAGCAAAGCCTAGTAAACATGAAGAACCAAGCCTTAAACAGAGCATCTATAAGGATATAATAGATGGTGGCAGCTGTGTACACAAATCCAGCTTATTCTTCTACTGTCTAGGAAACACTTGATGTTCAGGTCCATGACCCCTTTGTGATAATACAGCAACTTAGTCTACTTTGCTACCCAGAACTCTTTTAGAAGGTCTCTTTCACATGTATATGTACTAAATGCCAAGTCAGGCAGTATCCATGTGAATCCTGGGGATAGATAATAAGGTACCAGCCTCAGTGGAAAACTGGAGATGATTTTTTTATTTTGCCTTTTCTCCACTCATACTTGCTCCCTGCCTTTCATGGTGAGTATAGATATCTTTGGACATCTTGTGGTTATACTTAAGGTCCAGCTCGACAAAAACTCAAAGAGAGTCTCAAAAAAGTGGAAGCAAAGAAGGGAGCCTGAAAACACTCCACTCACAAAGCCAAAACCGTCAGTTGGAAACATACAGAAAGACGTTGAAAATTCCCACATTAAATCATTGTCCTAAGTGCAGTTCCATACTTGCCTCACATTAGGTCCCTACTTCAACAGAGAGGTCTCAGAGAAGAAATAGTTTCATGAGAAATGTCACAGTTTCCATAACAGCCAAAATTAAATAAAAACAAATCTAGTAAAGTCTCCAAATCTGAAAGCATCCAGTAGTTAAGCAATTCAAAACATGAAAAGATCAAACAATTAAGAAGCAAATAGTAGCTGGAAATATTCCATAAGAACCTGAACCTCACTTGTGGTTGATCTTACTAGATGCAAAATCAGAACTATATTTGCCCAAAAGTTATTTTTAAAAATTGTTCTGGGTGGTGGTGGCACACACCTTTAATCCCAGTGCTTCGGAGGCAGGTGGATTTCTGAGTTCAAGGCCAGCCTGGTCTACAGAGTGAGTTCCAGGACAGCCAGGGCTATACAGAGAAACCCTGTCTCGAAAAACCAAAAAAAAAAAAAAAAATCGTTCTAAAGAGAAATAATGAAGAAATGAACAGAATGTGTAACACTGTAAGTTTTCCATTTGCCCACACTTTGATTGGTGGAAACTATGCCTCCTGAGTAACAGGGGTATGTTTTTGTTTTTTTATTTTATTTATTTTTTCTTTTTTTCAGAGGGGAACCTTGGAAAATAGATATTGTATGACATGTAAATAAAGAAAATATCTAATAAAAAAAGAGAGAAAAAAAGAGAGAGGAAGAAAGAATGAACGAAAGAAAGAAAGAAAGAAAGAAAGAAAGAAAGAAAGAAAGAAAGTAAGTAAGTTATGGAAGGACTTGTGAATCCCAGAACCCCCACCAAGTCCAATTTGTGCTGTCCATATACTCATGGGTGTGGGGCCACCCACTGGGGCATAAGAGTCAACTTAATAGAAATTACACCCTTAAAGAAAACACAAAAACATTATTATAGTTATGTGTGAGTAGTTATGTGTAACTACAATTACTAAGATTAGTTCTACAGTTTTTGCCTTGCCATAGATGGAAAACAGACAGAAAAAATACAATAATTTACCCAGAAAAACACAATTCTTTAATATAATATTTATATTAATCTTTGAGAATTTTATACAAAATATTTTAATAATATTTATATGCCATTCCTCTGCCTAACTCCTCCCATCTCTCCACTCTACCCCCAAAAGAGTAGCACTCTTTTTTTAAAAATAGATAACCAACCAAGTTCAATTTGTGCTGCCCATATTTTCATGAGTGTGAGGCCATGCACAGGGGCATAGTAATCAACCTAATAGGAAATACACCCTTAAAGAAAACTGACTCCTCTAAATGCTATCAACTGTCAATAGCTCCTCAGCTAAGGAGTGAGTCTCATATCTCTCCCTCCATCAAGACAAGAATATTGATTGCCTTGATCATCTTATACAGCTCTTGTGCAGGGAACTATAGCTGCTGTGAATTCATGAAAGTAGTGGTCCTGTCAGGTTTTGGCAATATTTTGTCTCTGGTCCTCTCTGACATGTGGCTGTTATAATCTTCTGTCCCCTTTTCTGTAAAGGTTCCTGAGCCTTGGCAGGATAGAGAAGGTAATATCCAGATGTTCCATTTGTGGATGAACACTTTACAAACATGTATTCTCAAAACTTGGAGAATTAATAACCATCTAATTCACAGAAAAACAGCTCTGATGAGGTCCGAGCTGCACTAATACACCAGTAAATACTAATTTAGAAAGATATTTAGTATTATGTCCATTCAGTGAAATAATAGTAGTAGATTCATCCCTTGAGTCTCTGAGCTCTCCAACAATGGAGTTTTGGCCAGATTTATACTACCAGGCATGTATTTCCTCTGGTGAACCACATCTCAAATCCAATCATAGAGCAGTTGGTTACACCAATAATATTTATGCAACTATTACTGTAGATCACGGGGTTCACAGCTGAGATAAGACTTCTTCCCCCAGAATCCTGCATAAGCCTTCTTGGTAATATGAAGTTGACCAACAGGAAGCTTCTAGTCAATACCAAATTGACTTCTGTAAGTCCTATGACTAGTGTGTATGTTGTCTTCAGCAACAGGGTCTTGACATCAAGTAGACAACCACGAGCAATTGCAATAGTTTGTATTTGAGAGCAGGGGATCTCTAGGACAGCCCAGATTGAAAAACAAGAATTCTAAGTCAAAGGGTCTGACTAGGAGCTAGGATAGTTTGGTATTGCAGTCCTAGTATAGGCATGGCTCAAAAGTGCAATTTTGACTTCATGACTTTGTCTCTTGTTTCTCACCTTCACAATAATCTCAACAATCTTTTACTTTCCTAGCTTCCTATGGTCCCCACCAAAAACTTCTCTGGTCCCTTAACACCCTCCAAAAATCCAGCAAGCAGGAAATAGACTTCTTTGCAACTCTTTCTTTTCTCCATCTATCTCTGGTATAGGAGATAAGATAAAATTTAAATAGGATTATCATACACATTATCTTGAGGGGGAAAAGGAGAGAAGCTACAAGCCCCCAAATGACAGCTTCTCAGGGGAAGCTCCCACAGGGGAAGTAGTGACAATAAGCAGAAGGGCATCCTCTCAGCTGTCCTCCTTCAGCTCCCATTGTAATGAGAATTATAATAAGTACACTATTGTTACTAGCTTTTGTTGGACATTTATCAACTGTTTTATAGTCTGAATTTTCTTCAACTTGAGAAGGTCAAAATAAATCTATGTAAATCAAAACTACCACACTCCCCACAGGATGCTAGAATTTTCATTCTTAAAGGTTCGCCTATGTGGATCAGTGCATGTGCCTCTTCCTGTAATACCTGTGGACGACCTACTGTCCTTCAATTGTTACAACTCAATATTCTTCATTCCCCCAGCAGCACATTTATGGTAGTGTCACTAAATGCTAGCTTTTTTTTTTTTTTTTTTTTTTGCTAAGTGAACAACAATTTTGTGATCCAAATAGGCAAGAGAGACTTATTTGTTAAGATTTAGTAGTTTATTTTTATGTGTATATGTATGTCCCTGTCCCTTAGTATATTATTTGAGTAGTGGTCAGAAGAGGGATCTCTAAGCAGGGATGCTTAAATTACACTTAGAAAGGGAATCAAAATAGTCATAGAGGCAGAGAAAGGTAGAGAACTGGGGGGTTGGGGGGAGAAGGGAAGGGAAGGGGAATGGGGAGGCAGGATCAGGTGGGGAGGGGACAGGGGACAGGACAGAGGCACAGAAGGCTAGGAGGAGGAATGGCAATCTGCAGCTGCCTGGGGTGGGGGTGGGGGGGAAGAATCTCTAGGAGTCCCAGGGCCGTGGGATAGTGAAGGCTCCCAGGAGTCAGTGCTGGCCACCTTAGCTGAGATGCATAACAGTAGAGACATGGGACCTGAAGAGGCCACCTCCTGTAGCCAGCTAGAAAGCCAGAACCTCCAATGGAAGGATAGGAACACCAACCCACCCACAAAACTTTTAACCCCAAACTTGTCCTATCTAAAACAATTATATAGGGATAAAGCAAAGACTGAAGGAAAGGCCAACCCATAACCAGCCCAACTCGAAACCCATCCTATGAGCAAGCCCCAATCCCTGACATTACTTGATACTCTATTATGCTTGCAGAGAGGAGTCTAGCATCATTGTCCTCTGAGAGGCTCCACTGACTGAGCTGCAGCAGACTGAAACAGAAGCAGATACCCACAACCAAATATTAGGTGGAGGTTGGGGACACTTACGAAAGAGTTAGAGGGGAGGATATTAAAAGCCCAGAAGTAGATGGAAACTCCACAGGAACCCGAACAGAGTCAACAAACCTGGACCCCTGGGACCTCTCAGAATCTGAGCTACCAACCAAGCAGCAGACTGGAATGAGACACCCCCCCCCCCCAGCACCTATGCATCAGACAAGCAGCTTGGTCTTCATAGCTACTCTGTCTAGACTCAATGAGAGGATGAGATTAATCTAACAGAGACTTGATGTGCCAGGGTAAAATACCTAGGGGAGCCCACACTCTCAGAGGAGAAAGGGACAAGGGATGGAGGTGAAAAGGACTCAGTGAGGGAGGACCTGGGAGGGGGAGCAGCATTTAGGATGTGAATAAGCAAATTAATAAAAAGTGTTACAGGTGGTTATGAGCTGCCTGATGTGTGTGTGCTTGGAACTAAACTCTGATACTCTGTAAAACAAGAAGTGCTCTTAACAACAGAGCCATCTCTCAAGCACCCCTCCAAAAGATTTAACATTTGTTTGGTGTGTGTGTGTGTGTGTGTGTGTGTGTGTGTGTGTGTGTGTGTGTGTGTCAGAGAGACAGAGAGACAGCAACAGAGACAGAGAGAGAGTAGGTCAAAAAACAAATTATGAAATTTGGTTCTCTTTTTCTATCTACTACATTGATTCCAGAAACTGCATCAAACTTAGATCATTAGGTCTGGCACTGAATGACTTTACCCACCCAGTTGTTTTGGCAGAGCCAAAGAGATACATTTTTGAATACCTGGCTCAAGATTCAGTTGGTGGTAAGCTCTCAGTAATGATTTCTTTCTTGTTTGGATGGATGGAAAGAGGCTGCAAGCTTAAAACCTCAGGTATTTATAAGAAATCAAAGGTTTGAATAACAAAACTAAGCCAAGAGTTTTCATTAGCAAATGTATCATGAGCCCAAGTGATCTCCTTAAACTCAAGGAGGACAATTCAGCTCATTCTCTGCCTTAGAATAATTCATTTACATTGGATTTAAAACTTGATAGTTTCACCCCTAGGAAGCTGTGTCTATCTTGTCTCTTGATTCTCACTGCACCCCTTCAGTTTCTTCTCATCACACCTCTAGATTTGAGCCATTGCGTTCTAAGTGGTTTCACAGTCATGCTCACTCCACAATTTTTCAG
>JADRCD010204585.1:0-18963 GCA_019843815.1 Montemys delectorum | reverse complement strand
GCATCTTCTGGGTATATGCCCAGGAGTGGTATAGCTGGGTCTTCTGGTAGAACTATGTCCAGTTTCTGGAGGAACTGCCAAACTGATGTCCAGAGTGGTTGTACCAGCTTGCAATCCCACCAGCAATGAAGGAGTGTTCCTCTTTTTCCATAACCTCTGCTCTTCACTTTTTAAAAAATTGGTTCACAGAGATCAGAAGATAAGTTGTGAAAAGTTCTCTCCTTCCACCTGGTAGGTTCTAGGAATCAAACTCAAGTTATCAAACATGGCAGCACACCTACTGGGCCATCTTGTCGTCTCCTGATTTATTTTTTAAGGCAGGGTCAGTTGTTAAGCCTGGAGCTAGGTTTAGCTAGATTGGCTAGCAAGCCCTGGAGATCTCCTCTTTCCCCTTCCCCAGTGCTGTGATTACACGTGTGCAGCACTACACTCAGCTTTGTACGTGGGTGCAGGATCCATACCCAGATCCTCATGTGAATGCTTTAAACCCCACCTGAGCTCACTCTGTAAGACTAGGCTGGCTCTAGCTCAGAGATTCTCCTCCTACCTCTGCCTCCCAAGTGCTGTAGTTAAAGGTGTGCATCACCACCACCACCACTACCACCACCACCATCACCACCACCATCACCACCACCATCACCACCACCACCACCACCACCCAGCTGCATATTTACATATCTTGAAAAATTTTAAAAGGCTTGTCCCTTCACTAAGCTTTTTCTTTCAAATCTAGCACAGTCCATTTAGTAAATACACCTTTCTTATTTTTTCCCTTTCTTTTCTTTTTTTTAAATCTTATTTATGGTAGGATGGTTTTCATTGTTGTTTGTTGTCTATTTTGTTATTGTCATTTGGCTTTTGGAGTAGGGTTTTGTTACGTAGCCCAGGCTAGTGTCAAGCCTGAGTTCCTCCCATCTTAACCTCCTGAGTGCTGAGCTGATCACTGTACCCAGCGAGGCACACAGTCTTTTTTAAAGATGAAAAATAGTCACCTTTTTTTTCTGAAGCAAGCTTGACTGTCAGCATACTTGGAAGATGCTGTTCTCATCATTCTTCCAGGATGCTGGCAGGTGCTAGACTTCACCACCTTGTTGGCAAAGCCCTTTCCATAAAGATCATCGATGACTTTTGCATCCCATCAGAGCTATCAGGGAGCAACGTACTGGTTGCCATTTAGTGAGCCCGTTCTATGAGCATAGCACTCATACCCAGTCAGGACTACAGATTACAAAGATAAAGTCCCAGTTTAAGCTGTCTTGAACTAACAAAGTGTGGGGGAAGAATTGCTGGAAGAGTCTGTGTAGCTTGCTGTGAAGGGAGTTGAACACTGCATGTGGAAAGTGTCTCCTCAGGCCTTGTCAAACAGCCAAGACTTAGACCTAGAGTAGTGCCTGTGTCTCTCTATGTTGGCTTTGTCTCTTCCAGGAGGCCAGCCTCCTTCCCTACTGGAGAACCTCACTAGTTTCACATCTTCCAGCCCTCCTTCCCAATTCCAATTCTGGAAAAAACAGAATTGCATCATGGGACTGCTTCTTTGATAGGAGACTCTGTAAGAATACCATGAGAGGGAACCTGCAAGGGTTGGGGTATATTGGGTCAACAATTCTAAAGATTTCATCACCCAATCCAGGGATTCTTCCCTACAAAAGTCTTTGGAAAGGGGTGCTGTTATTTCTGTTCTAGAAACCATGAAGCTATATCTCCTGGAGGTCAAGTGGCTTGACAGAGATCACATGGCTTAGGTCAAGTCTCTTAGGTCAAGTCTCTGATCCAGTCTCTGGCTCCAGAGTGATTGCTTTTATCCAGTACAGCATGTTTCTTCCCATGCAATAGAAAAGAAAAGGGAACCAGCATTTAGATGTCAAGATAAAGTAGCAATGATGGCAAAGTGGCAGGAAATCTGATTTTCTTTCCAGTAACCTTAAAGATTACTACCTTAAGTTTTTCAAACACATACACACACACACACATACACACACACACACACACACACACACACACACACCACCACCACCACCACCACCACCAACAACAACAACAACAAACCTTAAAGTCATACAAGATCTTTTAAAATGAACAACAGCAACAAGTGGTGGCAAATGGGGCTTCAGTTTCTGAATACTGCCTGTAGAAAGCAGCAATGTAATTCTCTGATAAAGCTAACTGCCCAGTTAGAGCCAACTTAGATTCATCCACAGGGCTGCTTAATGATCGGGAGCATTGCCGTGGGAACCAGCTCTTCTGTCTACACATATGGCTGGTCTGCAGGAAAAGAAACAGGGAAGGAAGGAAGAAAGCAGAGGCATCTGTGCCAGGTCCCCGCTGCTTGTCTCCTATGCCAGTGACCTGTTGTGGCTGGGTTCTGCTCAGTGTGCCTAGGAGGCAGGATACTTAAAAGGTACACATACTGTGTGTGGTGCAGAGAAGGATGAGGATGCTCTAATAGGTTTGCTGAGTCTTAGA
Organism: Montemys delectorum; assembly: GCA_019843815.1. Lineage (NCBI taxonomy): Eukaryota > Metazoa > Chordata > Mammalia > Rodentia > Muridae > Montemys > Montemys delectorum. The sequence goes on along the minus strand of JADRCD010204585.1, from coordinate 16,500 downwards.
GGCAAGCTCAGTGGCTCACTTTGTCTCCAAGTACAGGTGTTGAGTTTTCAGAGAGGGTCACAGTAGAAACTGCTGTCCAGTGATTCCCCAGGTTCAGGCCATCACTGAACAGCAGTGGTCTCTTCATAGGCACTTGGCAGAAGAGAAACACAGGGTGATGGAAAGCAGACATTTTGGGTGTTTTGTTTTGTTTTAATCTGAACAAAAATGGACTTGAAATGGACAAGTGCTATATTTAAATAGTGTTCAGGGATGGAGCTAGAATCTCCCAGCACATTTTCTGATTATTCATATAGGATGTGTATTTTAGTGGTTTTTTTTTGTTAGTTAGTTTGTTTGTTTGTTTGTTTTTGTTTTTTCTTAAGAATCTTCTCCTTCTATAGGCCTCACACTTTTCCCAAGTATGAACTGTTCTGTGGTACAGTTGACTATCATGGGCCAGATAGCAAATACTGGGGATGTGTATGTGTTGAGAAGGGACTTAACTCTGTAGAGCAAATGCTTCAGAGGAAACATTTTGACTCTGGGAAATGAATTATATTAAATTTCACCTATTTCAATACATTATAACAAGCAAAGACTGAAAAAATATCTGGCAGACCACTTATCTTTCTTGAAGTCTGTGAAATATAAGACTGAGTAAGTCTTGTTTTCTGGAAGTGGAAAGCAGTGTCCTCGGTGGAGGCAGTCTGCAGAGGACACAGGACAGTAGCACTTTCTCTGAGCCATGGCACTTAGTACATAACCTGTCCTTTTGCATGTTGCTATAACATTGCGTGCCTTAAACATCACATACAAGCCATGGTCAAGAAGGCAGATCTTTCCCAATGGTCTGTTGCCTACAAGGTCTCTATGGTCTTTTTTGACATCATGACTCAAAAGCATTTAGAAGCCTCCAATGAGTTTACAATGTACGCACCACTCTTCTGTAGCAGCACCTCGGCTTTAAGCTAGGTTACCCCCGCAGATGCTACTGCTCTAAAGTGTAATGCTGCGGTTGACTTTGAACCACTGCTTCTAGCTTGAGGTTGTGCTTGAAGTTGGGGGATTGGTGGAACTCTAACCCTGATGCAGAATAGTTTTAGCACTGCCACTCAATTCTGACATTTAATTATCTGGCAAATATTTAATCAATTTCTGCTGTGCTATATACCTTTGGTTAGATGCTCTTGATAAAGAGCTATGTAACTCATCACCAGTGCCATGTTCTCTCTTGTTTTATATGTATGAGTGTTTTGCCCACATGTATGTATGTATGTGTACCATGTATGTGGAGGCCAGAAGAAGGCATCAGACTACTTGGAACTGGAGTTACAGTGAGTTGTGAGTTGCCCTGTTGCTGGGAATTGAACCTGGGTCCTTTACAAGAGCATCCAGAGCTTAACTGCTGAGTTGTCTCTGCAGACCCACCGGGGCCACTTTTGAGAACAAGAGGGAGCTATTCATAATTATACTGAGACATGCTATGAGCCCTGCATTGGGCAGCTGAGGCAGAATTGTGGTTTGAGGGCAACTTCTACTGCATAATGAGATTATGTCTTAAGTTACTGGCTCAGTTAGTGGAGTGCTAGCCTGGCATCTAGGAGTAAAGTCCTGGGTTTGATCCCTAGAACATCTTTTTTTTTTTTTTTTTTTTCTCTGTGTAGCCCTGGCTGTCCTGGAACTCACTCTGTAGACCAGGCTGGCCTCGAACACAGAAATCTACCTGTCTCTGCCTCCCAAGTACTGAGATTAAAGGCGTGCGCCACCACTGCCCGGCTCTCCCTAGAACATCTTAATACCACATGGTAGTAATTACATGTCTGTAATCCTGGCACTAAAGGCAGGAGTAAATGTTCAAGGTCCTCCTAGGCTACATGGTAAGTTCTAAGGATGCCTGAAGTCTGTGAAATTGTGCCTCAACAAAACAAAGCAATTCAAGCCCATCTAAAATAATAGTAACAAGAATAATTTTATTATTGTTACATTGATTCAGTCATCATATAGTGGGAGTGGGATTTTCCTAGCTAATCTGGGACAGTTGCCTTGTATATTCATGTCCTTTAGTATGTACAACTGTTACACAGCTAGTTAAACCAAGGATTTTATAAAGGCTCTGGGTTCTATTCTTAGCACTGAAAAAGCAAAAAAATTATATATAAAAATAAAAAATCCTTGGCTTTCTCTGCTGATGGTGGTTTCTCTCTTAAAATTTTGCCCCCTTCTTTTCTTCTAGGCAGCTGAGCATTGGAGTACTTGGGGGCTTGGTTCTTTCCTCCCTTCCCTCTCTTTCCCTCTCTTTCCCTCTCCTCTCTACAAGGCACCTAATCAGAACATACTTGAGTGACTGAAAGAGGGAATGAGATTCTGACTGGCGTGACTGAGCAGCTGTGTTGCTGTGGGTTTTCACAAGCCACAAAGTCCACGAGCCCTCCATGTGTGTAGCTGTGGTGTTGTTCCCCCTCAACCCCACATCACAGGAGATGTGGGGATTATAACAGTTTTAATGTGTCCCATCCACCTTTGTGGGGTTTAATTTCCTTGGGAACATTTGGCTTACCACTAGCTTCAAATGCATCCTTCTGACTTCATTTCATTGGTTTCTAAGTAGCACACTGTAAGTGTTGAAGATTTGCCACAAATCAATGGCACAGTCTTTTAGAACCATTATGTAGATGAGGAGACTGATACTCAGCACGTATCCAGAGCTTATCTCACTTCTAACTTGGAGCCACCGCTGCCTTTACAGGTGTGAAAGTTTGTGTACACACTGAAAGACAGATGTGTATCTTGTTTCTTATCAGTAGCATGTATAGTAATCATCAAAATGGAGAAATTGGTTTAGTTTTAAATAAAAATGTTATTATGCCAAGCATGGTAGCATGTGCCTATAATCCCAGCACTGAGAAAAACAGAGGTTGGAGGATTGCTGCAAATTTGAGGTCAGCCTGGTCTACAGAGAGCTCTAGTCCAGCCTCGGCTCCTTAATGTGACCCTGTCTCAGAAAACCCAAGACTTAATTTCCATGTTATGATGCAGATTACTAAGAGTCTTTAGTCTTCGCTTATGCCCATATATGAGGCTTTATCTCCTATTCTGGTGCAGTGAAACTGTAGGTATAAGAACATCAAATCAAGAGTTTCTGGTCAATGTTTTCAGGAGACTGAGACTGATTATAGTGACTAGTGCTTCCTCTCCTTGCTTCTTGGTTTTTAACTACTTCTTTTATTATAGGCACTTGAAGAGGCCCAGAAAGCCATTCAGCAACTCTTTGGCAAAATCAAGGATATCAAAGACAAAGCAGAAAAGTCAGAACAAATGGTGAGTTTAGGTTTCATCCAGTCACAGTAATTACCAGGCTCCTCTTTGCCATGCCTGCCAGATGTAGTCATGTATCCGTCTGTGAGTGCACCCCGACTGCCTCAGAGGAGCTGCTAGACACCGGTGACTCACTGGCCTTGCTGCCCTACGTTTACAGCCACTTTCAAATAGGAAACAATTCGTTTTCCTAGAAAATAGTTTCCTAGTCATTTTGGATGTCATTCTTCAGCATGTCTGTAGCGTATGTTTCACAGTTAAGATATTTGAGTTGTAGTCTGGTACATAGCACACTAGTGCTGGTCCCAGCTCTGGGGTGGGGATACCATGCCCAGGATGCATGCACACAGTCTTCTTTAGTTCCTACTCTTTGTAGGTGACGTGCTCACAAGGTACCCTGCTGACCGGGAAGCCAGCCTTCACCACAGCTGCTCCTCAGGCACCACCAGGCTGCACTGGGTTTCTGGGCTGAGATTCTAAGTCATGAGGTGCACCTAAATGCCAGTTTTCTCAATATGAAATAACCACTTCACAAGGGCTCTGAAGATACCCAAGGGTCTGCATTTTTTTGAGGAGTACAATATATGCCACCAAACAATTTGACTCTAGTGAAGATGACATTTGCTGGAGTTTGTTGTCCTTAATTTTGTTTTTGTTTTTTGTTTTGTTTTGTTTTTTGTTTTTGTTTTTGTTTTTGTTTTTGTTTTTTGACTCTTTGGGTTTTACTATGTATCCCTGACCTGGAACTCAGTGTAGATAGGGCTGGCCTTGAACTCACAGAGATTCACTTGCCTTTGCCTTGTAAATATTCAGTGGTTGAACTCAGCTTTTGTGCTCAGCAATAATGTTATGTTTCTAAGCTGCTGTTTGAGATTGTGTTCCCTCTTCACAACCATCTGTAACTCTAGTTCCAGGGACTCTGATGTCCCCTTCTAGGCACACAGTGGTACACAGACATACATGCAGGCAAAACATCCATACATATAGAACAAACAAATGGTTTGTTAAAGCCTCCTAGATGATAGCCAGGTGTAGTATGTGTGTGTGACTCAACACTGGGGAGGCTGTGCAGAGACAATCCTTAAGTAAATAAAAAGAAACTAGGGGGATGACTCAACAGTAAAAGTACTTGCTGCTCCTGCAAGGGACCTAGTTTGGACAGCACTCACATTAGGCTGCTTACAACTACCTTAACTCTGGCACCAGGGCATCCAGCACCTTCTTCTGGCCTCTTTGGGCACCAGTATACTCACATACACATAAAATAATAAAAATTAATCTTTTCTATTTTCCTTTGTTCCTTTTCCTTTTAAAGATAGTCTTTCTCGACAGGTGCTGGTGGTACATGCCTTCAATACAAGCACTTGAGGGGACAGAGGCAGGTGGAACTCTGTGAGTTTGAGGCTAGCTTGGGCTACAGAGCTAGTTTCAGGACAGCCAGGGCTACACATAGAGAAACCCTGTCTTGAAAACAAACAAATACAACAACACAACAACAACAACAAAAGATAGGGTCTCTTCATAACACTGGCTTGTGAAACTCACTATTGGAGACCAGACTAGCCTTGAACTCCAGGGATCTGCCTGCATCTACCTCATGAATACTAGGATTAAAGGCATGAATGAACACACCCAGCCCAAATGTATATTTAAAAAAGAAATAAGCAAACAAAACATGAAAAGGGCTAATTATTATGTTATTTTAGTTTTGTATTGTGAGAGCATTTCTATTTTTTCCTAGGGGCTAACCTGAGGTTGTTTTAAGCGATTTTATGCCTGATTTTCTTGTAGAGTAACTTGAAGGAGGGTTTAAGGCTTTCTCACCCTTCCCTGTTCTCTCTTCTTTTCAATGCTTAGGTGAAAGAGATTACCCGAGATATTAAGCAGTTAGATCACGCCAAGCGCCACCTGACCACCTCAATCACGACCCTGAACCACCTGCACATGCTGGCAGGCGGGGTGGACTCCTTGGAGTAAGCAGTGTGAACTCTTTCAACGGGCCCATGGGAAATGCTCCATATGAGGACAGCGGCTTCAGAGTTACTCACTTCCCAGCCAAGCCAGCCTCACCATCGTGCCCCAGTTTAGGAACGCTGACCACAAGTATTCAGTCACTTTTGATGTTCACAGCTTAACAAAAGATCTGGGGATGTAGCTCAGTGGCAGGCAGAATGCCTGTGTGACATGCCCACAGCCCTGGCTTCCATCCCCAGAACTGCAGAAGACAGCAGACAATCTGTCTTAGTGAGAAAAATGGACAGGCAACCTGAGGAAGCCGCAGAAAGCCCATGAGAGTGACCCCTGAGAAATGGGTCGTCTCGTGTGGTAGATCTAGACCAGAAAGTCAGACAGAGTGACTCAGCCCCAGTCACTCCCTAGGGCCTCTGCCTTGGCAAGTATCCCTCCTTCTATTGGGCTGAGTTTCATTTTACCAAAGAGACCATTTCTAAACAAATCTTTGACATACAGTTTAAACCACTTTTTTCTTAAACCCATGTTTTCAAGATTGTAGTTCTTTGTGTAGCACATTTTGAAACAGTATTAAAAGAAGTCCCTGACCATTTACCACAAAGCAGTGTTTCAAATACTCCTGCCTCAGCATCTCAGCTCCCTTCTGAGATGGGTCTCAGGCTGATTCCCCCTGCCCTAGTCCTGGTGGAATTTCGCATGTGTACAGACCTGCCATTTCCACAGACATGCAGCTGTGGCAGGAATGAAGGATGCCCAGAAGGAAGGAGGAGATGTTGCTTCGTTGCATTATTCCTAGCTGCTGCTGGGCATACAATAGGTGACAGAAAATCCTTAGTCCATTGCAGGAGCGATCATCCAGGGCAGCCAGCCAAGGGGACTACAAGAACCATCTCCTTTCCTCCTTCCCATGGGGCACTTTGTATTAGCAGGTCAGGATGGCAGAGGAGCACCATGGCTTGAACTTGAGCCTTTCCTTGAAATGTTTTATCAGAGAATTACACATTTAATGTGGAAGCCGATGTAGACCTAATAGTTCGCACTTCATTGCCATGTATAACTTGATTTTATCAGCATCGCTTATTTATGCTTCATTACCTTAAGGAGTAGGGTAAGTCCACATCTCAGATGCCGTTGTTTATCATTATCTTAAAACTACATAGTTAACGTGAAATCACAATCATCCTATTTTGTACTCCAGAAAAATGTTTGGTTCTTCTGTGTACCACAGTCCTCAGTTATATTTTACACAACGTTCTTTCAAAATCCTACTCCTCACGCAACGCCCAGCCCAAATCCAGAGTCCCCTTCTGCCACCCACTGAGCGTGCGAGTGCACACACACATACACGTGCACTCTTTTGTGCCCCGTGGCATATAGTTTACAGTGTTATCTAGACCATACATTACCATCTTGCTATTAGTTAAATGTTTACTTGATCCTCCCATTACTGACTGATGTCACCTTCAGAGTTGGAGCTAAATCCTAATATTTTTCCTTCCCTAGTCCTTATACTAAATCTAGCTATCCTAGGTCATCCCTCGTCTTCATCTTATGTCTTCAGTGACTACATCTCAACTTCTGTCCTTGCAGAGCCATGACCAGGCGCAGACAGTATGGAGAAGTTGCTAATCTCCTTCAGGGTGTAATGAATGTTCTGGAGCACTTTCACAAGTACATGGGGATCCCACAGATCCGACAGCTTTCTGAAAGGTAAGATGTCCTTGCAGACAATGGTCTTTCCATAAGAAAAGATGGTACCACATGCTTTCTCCCACCTTATTCTAGGAAGCAGCCTCAGATGCTGTGTGACCTCACCCTACAATGCCCTTTACCTTGTCTTTGCAGCCTACCCAAGTCAACTAGTACACACATGTGTGTGTATGTATGTATGTATGTATGTATGTGTGTGTGTGTACAACTCTCCATTGTCTACAGAACTACTGGTCTAAAACAGTTATTTTGCTCATGAGACTTGGCCAGGCTTGGGTAATAATTCTTCTCTGCTCTAGACACCATCAGTTTAGGCAGCTGAAGATGGGACCAGAGGAGCCATCGGCTACCATGGCTGGTAAATGATGTTCACTGTCAGCTGAGCTCAGCTAGCCTATGGACTGAGATCCTTGTCCTCATGGGTTTTTCAGACTTTCTCATAATAGGACTACTAAGCCCTAAGGAAGACTGCACCAAGAGAGCGGTCCCTTTGAAGTCACGTGACATCACAAAGCCACTGAGAGTCGAGAGGCAAAAGCCATGTCTTCCCCTTTTCCTCTGACGAATGTCACTGGCACACTGCTGAAGGCAGCGTGTGTGTGGACGGGTGCTGCGGCAGGCTGTAGACATAGGCAGTGTCACCAGAATGTCAAACATCGCAGGGAGGAGTTCCTTTTTGACCTTATTATTTCCTCCTACCATCCTTGAGGTTTCCCTTTATGAGTACACTGCTGCTGTCTTCAGGCACCCCAGAAGAGGGCATTGGATCCCCTTACAGATGGTTGTGAGCCACCATGTGGGTGCTGGGAATTGAACTCAGGACCTCGGAAAGAGCAGTCAGTGCTCTTAACCACTGAGCCATCTCTCGAGCCCACACCCTTAAGTTTTGGTCCTAGGTTCAGATCTAGTAAGAAGGTTCTTAGGAGGGAGAAGAGGATTCTGAAGAAGGGAGGGGACAGTGAGTTCAGTGCCCTTTGGCCTTTTCTATTAGAGATAACAACAGAAAGAAAATCTAAGAATCCTTAACCTTCCTCCAAGCAAAGGCAGCACTTTTTCATTCTGCTTCGTAGGAAGGCCTGCCTGCCACACATTTCTATTCTTTGTTTTCTTTATGTAATTATACAAATAGCATAAATACACAATTTCTTTTATTTAAAAAGTCTAAACTGGATGTGGGTAGCTTATATCTGTAGTCCCAGCACTCAGGAGGCTGAGCTAGAGAACTACTTTGAGTTTGAGGCCAGCTGAGGATTTATAATGAGACCTTCTTTCAAAACACTAACAAAGAAAAAGACAAAAAATAAACAAACAGGTACATCCTAGTTCTCTTACCTACATTTCAAATCCTGGAAGGAGTAACTGCTGTTAGCTTGTTCTCCCTCTGGGTTGTCTCCTCTGCGCTTACAGCAAGCTCATACAACTGCCTCATTCCGTGTGCGCACTGCCGTAGGATAGCATGTACCAGGCTAGTTTGCTGTCTTCGTATCCCTGGAGCCTTATTCTGATTCTGGTTTTTTTGTTTGTTTATTTGTTTTTCGAGACAGCCCTGGCTGTCCTGGAACTCACTCTGTAGACCAGGCTGGCCTCGAACTCAGAAATCTGCCTGCCTCTGCCTCCCAAGTGCTGGGACTAAAGGTGTGCGCCACCACCGCCCAGCTTATTCTGATTCTTAAGACATACCTTTTCTCACATGTGTGCAAGTAGATTTAAAGCCTTTCAATTTAAAAAATGCATTTAAAATTTTAATAGTCACAACTCATTTACTCCCTCAAAAGCTTTATAGATTCACAATACCATCTTGAAGTGCTTGAGTACCCATTCCTCCATACCCTCAACAAATTTGGTATTGTTGATTTTTATTTTAGTCAGCCTGGTAGATGGAAGTCTCTATCTGCTTCCTTTAATTTTAATTTCCTCAGTAACTGATGATTGACCATTTACATTTCCTCTGTGCAGTATTTTGTTGTTTGGTTGTTTGGTTGGTTTGGTTTTGAGACTTGGTCTCACTATGCAGTCCTGGCTGTCTGGAGCTTGCTATGGAGACCAGGCTGTACTTGACCTCAGAAATCTGCCTGCCTCTGCTTCCTGAGTGCAGGGATTAAAAGTGTGTGCCTGCCACCAGCCGGGCGGTGGCACAAGCTCTGGGTTGCCTATGTTTGTCTGTCCTATGGTGTAAGGTCTTCAGCTTGTTGACTCTTGGTAGTAGCACTCAGATGTTTGGTAAGTCTCAGCTGAAGGTTCATAGTTTCTGGTGGGATTTTTAAATGTCATTATTATTATTATTATTATTATTATTATTATTATTATTATTATTGTATGTTCTCTATTACTCTGATCAGAAATCACTACCATCTGCTACTGAGGAGAGGAGGGATGTTCTGCTTAAGGATACCACATAGCTTTTCTAAGGTTCCTGGGACCAGACCTGCAGGAGCTGGCAGATGATTTGCCAGGCACCCAATCTTCTTAAATATTGATAGCACAGGCCACTGCTGAGGCTCACAGACTCAAGGGGCCAAATCAGCGTAAGGCTGAGCATTTCAAGTAAGGAAGCAGCACAGGTTCTGACATCCACATCACTGTGACTGAAGCCAGGCACATCTAGAGGTTCCCTTTAGAACTCCCCCTGCTCCTGGTATCTACCATTTCCTGTCTTATATTTTATCTGGTTTTTAGATTGTGTGAACCATGTGTGACCTGCATCTGTAGGTATGCCCACGTGTGTGTTTAGTGCCTATGTTTGTCAGAAGTGGGCTTTGAATCCCCTGGAACAAGTGAGAGGAGATTGTGAGCCACCATGTGGGTTCTGGGGACTGAACCCCAGTCTTCTGCAAGAGCAACAGTTGCTCTTAACGTGGAAGCACTTCCCCAGCTTCCATGTCTTCTCATTTGTTCTTTAGTCTTGTTCTACTAGGAAGCCCACAGTCTAGTCTAGTCTGCCAGCTCCCCTTTTGCCTGGTTTTTGGTTTTTATTTAAGCTTTTCATAATTGCTAAGAATCTGAGGCAGGAAGGGAGGTTTCTGTATGTTCTAGGTGTACCGTCTTACAGTGGAGATGTTCAGGGACTCTTAAGGAATGTCGGAATAGGCTTGGCAAAGTGTTAGGGAAATCGCCACCCTTCCCCTCGTCCTTCCTAACCTTTTTACACTTAGAGGTGGCTGGTTGCCATATTAGACTGGGAATCTGAAACAGCCAAGAATGTCCATGAGCAGGATGTCATGAGCTTAGGAAAGAAGGACCCATGGGTGGAGGAAGTGCTCTCAGTGTGTAGGGAGGAGCAGGAAGGTGGCACAGCCTGCCCTAGTCTCTGTGACTCAGTGATCTGCTGTTCCCATTATTTTATTCTTTCCGTCATCTGCCTAGCATTAATGTACTGTGTACCTCCTGTATCCTGGGCCCTGTGAATGCTAAGCACATGGTCTTCCACTGAGCTACAGCCCCAGCCCTACCTGACACCCCATCCCCAGCTTTCTGATTCATAGTTAATTTCATCTGTCAGTGTAGGCCCACAGATAACTAGAGCAGCTGTATTTGACTTTAGTTTTTAAGAGTCTACACCTAAAAGAGATCAGACCATATTTATCTTTCTGTGTCTGACTTATTTACTCTAAGTCCTCTGGGTATATCCATATTGTTTTAGATGTCAGCATCTTCTTTTTAAAAGCTAGATAAAATCCCACTGGATATATGCACCATGGTTCTTTAACCCATATCTGTCCATCAAAAGACAATGTTTGTTTCCATATCATAGCTGTTGTAAACTTACTTCCGTGCTCAGGGCAGGGCAGCTCTGTCTAGAGTGTGTGGATATCATCTCCTTTGGTATATACCCAATGTAGATTCATTTTGAGAACCTCCATGCTATTCTCCACAGTAGCTGCACCATCAACACCTCTGCCGTGGTATCCAATTGTTCTCATCTTTATATCCTCAGCAATGCTTATCTTTTTCTTTACTTTTGATATTAATCATCCTGATGAACTGTTATCTCAGGTTTGGAAGCAGAGGCAGGAGGATCAGGAATTTGCCATGTGAGACTGTCTCAAAAAAAAGTGAAGTAATATCTCACTGAGGGTTGTTTTTTGTTTTTTGATTTTTGTTTTTTTTTTTTTTAATTTCTGATTTTTTTTTTTTCTAGTATAATAGAGTTATTCAGGGCATGGAAAGGGAGGTTAAGAGGATAGTGGAGGCAGAGAAAGGCAGAGAGAGAGAGAGTAGAGAAGTAAAGGCTGGCCATGGCCATGAGCACATGGAGAGAGGGGTGGAGAAAGGGAATGGGGAGGGGAGAGGAAGAGCAAGAGAGAAGCAAGAGAACAAGAGTTATTTCTGAATTTCTAAAAATTATTTTATTTACTTATTTTTTTATTTTTCTGGTTTTTCGAGACAGGGTTTCTCTGTGTAGCCCTGGCTGTCCTGGAATTCACTCAGTAGACCAGGCTGCCTCGAACTCAGAAACCTGCCTGCCTCCCAAGTGCTGGGATTGAAGGCATGCGCCACCACCGCCCGGCTTATTTATTTATTTACATCCCAGCTGTTGCCCCCTCTCAGCCCCTCTCCCACAGTCCCTCATCCCATTCCTTACCCCCTTGCCTCTGAGAGGCTGCTTTCCCCACCCGACTAGCCCCCCCCCCCCCGGGCCTCAAGTCTCCCCAGGATTGCGCACATCTTCTCCCACAGAGGCCTGACCAGGTAGACCTCTGCGACATGTGTGCTGGGGGCCTCAGACCAGCCCATGTGTGCTCCTGGTTAGGTGGCTCCATCTCTGGGAGCTCCCTGGGGTCTGGGTTAGTTGAGACTACTGGTCTTCCTATGGGGTGGGTCTCCCTTTCAGCTTCTTCAATCCTTTCTCTAATTCAACCATAGGGGTCCCCAACTTCAGTGCAATGGTTGGATGTAAGCATGTGCTTCTGTCTCAGTCAGCTGCAGGTAGGGCCTCTCTGAGGACAGCCACGCCAGGCTCCCATCTGTAAGTATGTCATAGCATAGTAGTGTCAGCCTTGGTCCCCCATTCCACCCTGCATGAGATGGATCCCAAGTTGGGCTGGTCATTGGACCTCCTTTCCTTCAGTCTCTTCTCTATTTTTGTCCCTGAAGTTCTTTTAAACAGGAATAGTACCGGGTCCGGAATTTTGACTGTTAGTAACCCTGTCCCTCCACTTGAGGCCCTGTCTATTTATCTATTGGAGGTGGAATCTTTGAGTTCCCTTTCCCCAGTTGGGAAATTTGGCTACGGTCACCCCCAGTGAGTCCTGAGAGTGTATTACTTCACCTCCTGGGTCTCTGGTACTTTTTAGAGGGTCCCCCACCTCCCACTCCCTGAGGCTGATTATTTCCATTCATTTTCTTGGCCCTCTGGGCTTCTCTCCTGTCCCCTTCCCCCATCTGATCCTGTTTTCTTCTTCCTCCCCTTCTGCCCTCTCTCACCCATATCCCCCTTTCCCTCTGCCTCCCGTGATTATTTCCTTCCCCCTGCTAAGTGGGATTGAAGCCTCCTCACTTTCTACTTGTTACACTTCTTACTGTCTGTAGGTTGTTTCCTAGGCATTTTGTACTTCCAGTTATCAGTGAGTACCATGCATGTCCGTTTGGGTCTGAGTTACCTCACTCAGGATGATATTATGTAGTTCCATCCATTTGCCTGCAAAATTCTTGATGTCCTTGTTTTTAATAGTTGAATAGTATTCCATTGTGTAAATGAACCACATTTTCTGTATCCATTCTTCAGTTTTTAAGACATCTGGGTTGTTTCCAGCTTCTGGCTATTATGAATAAGGCTGCTATGAGCATGGGGGAGCATGTGTCCTTGTGGTGTGATGGGTGTCTTTTGGGTGTATGCCCAAGAGTGATGTTGGTGGGTCAGATTTGTTTTATTTTTATTTATGCATATATGTGTCTGTGTGACTATATCTACATATATATGTGTACATGCATTTGTGGGTATGTGTTGGATCCCTTGGAGCTGGAATTAAAGATGTCTGTGAACACCTGGCATGGCTGCTGGGATCTGAACTCAGTCCTCATGATGGAGCAGCAAGTGCTCCCACCACTGAGCTCTCTAACCAGCTCCTGTTGGTTTCTAAATTTCTATTTGGTTGGTTGGTTAGTTTTGCTTTTCTGAGACAATATCTCTCTAAGTAGTCCTGGCTGTCCTTGAACTTGTTATGTAGACCAGGCTAGCCTCAAAGTCGCAGAAATCCACCTGCCTCTGCTTCTGAGTGCTGTGATTAAAGGTTTGCTACTGAACCTGGCCTCCTTTAGGGGTTTCATTTGAGTATACATCTCTGGAGATGAAGTAATGTTGAACTTTATTTTCATATACCCTGTTGATTTTATGTCTGCCTTGAAAAAACCACATATTTACATCCTTTGCGTAGTTTTTTTTTTTTTTTTTAAAGATTTATTTATTTATTTTATGTATATGAGTACACTGTAGCTCTACAGATGGTTGTGAGCCATCATGGGATTGCTGGGAATTTAACTCAGGACTTCTGCTTGGCTCTGCACGCTTAGGCCCAAAGATTGATTGATTGATTGATTGATTATACGTAAGTACACTGTAGCTGTCTTCAGACACTCCAGAAGAGGGCGTCAGATCTCATTACAGATGGTTTTGAGCCACCATGTGGTTCCTAGGATTTGAACTCAGGACCTTCAGAAGAACAGTCAGTGCTCTTAACCGCTGACCCATCTCTCCAGCCCTTTTGTTTTGTTTTTAAAGATTTATTTATTTTATATATGTGAGTACCATTGTTGCTGTCTTCAGACACACCTGAAGAGGGCATTGGATCCCATTACAGATGGTTGTCAGCCACCATGTGGTTGCTGGGATTTGAACTCAGGACCTCTGGAAGAGCAGTCAGTGCTCTCAACAGCAGAGCCATCTCTCCAGCCCCTTTGCCTAGTTTTTAAAATTACATTTATTTTATTTGGCGGGGGGGTTGTGTTTGGGTGTCATGGTATGCAAATGGAGCCTAGAGGACAACTTTGGAAGTCATTTCTCTTCTTCTATCATGTGAGTTCCTGGGTCAAACTCAGATCCTCAGGTTTGCTGGAAGGCGCCTTTCCCCCTCAGCATCCCCCCCCCCCCTTGCCCCGCTCCTTCCTTTTTTTTTTTCTTTTTTTTAAGACAGGGTCTCAGGTATCCCAAGATAGCCTCAAACTCTTCATGTAGCTGAATATGATCTTGAATTTCTGACCTTCTAGCTTGTACCTTCTGAGTACTGGGACTACAGGTATGTGCTCCGACCTGGTTATGAACCCAGGAGTGCCTACCTATTCAGACACTCTACCAACTTAATATACCTCAAGCCCAGTTTTTGTTTTTACTTTGTCATCAAGCTATTTATATATTTTAGACACTAACCTTAATGAGCTCTAAGGTTCTCAGTATTTTCTCCTGATTCAGAGGCTGCCTTTTCATTCTGTGGGTTGTTCCCAAGCTCATTTCAGTTTGAGACATTGCCATTGCTTTGGTTTGTTTGTTTGTTTGTTTGTTCCTCTCTTTTTTTGTCTGTGTTTTTAGTGTGCTATTTGCTTTTGCAAAAAACAAAAACAAAAACAAAACAAACAAACAAACCAACAAAAAAAAAACAATCTTTTCCGAGCTGGAGAGTTGTCTCGGAGGTTAAGAGCAGTTGTTGCTCTGTAGAGGACCAAGGTTTTATTTCTATCAGTCTCCTGGCAACCCCACCTCTGAGGGCATCTCGTATGCATGAAATGGATGGTACACAGATACGCATGAAAACGGAAGGAAAGAAAGAAAGAAAGGAAGAAAGGAAGGAAGGAAGGAAGGAAGGAAGGAAGGAAGGAAGGAAGAAAGAAAGAAAGAAAGAAAGAAAGAAAGAAACCCACACACAATAATAAGTTCTCAAAGGTGTTGTCGCCTTTATAAATTTGCAGAAACTTGGCAAGCACTATTAGAGCGGGATCTCTGAAAGCAGTGGTTCCCAGCCACCCTAAAACTGTGACCCACAGCTCCCCAGGCTTTGCACATCCACAACTGTAAAACTATCTTGTTGCTACTTTACAACTGTAATTGTGATACTGTTTGAGTCAAAATGTAGATATCTAATATGTAGGATATCTGATTTGCAGCCCCTGTGAAAGTGTTATCTGACCTCCCAAAGGAGCCGAGACCCATAGGTTGAAAGCCACCTTCTTAAGCTCATGCAAGAGGAAAACCCTGTATTGTATCATGCGTGTCAGCCGTGCAAGCATTCCCAACTCTTGGCTGGCCTTCCTTTTGGTTCCTCAGTGCAGTGTGTCTTAGTCCGGCGGTGCTGAAGGGAGTGCAGTGTGAGAGCCGCCTGTCTGCCCAACTGCCATTGGTTTTCAAAGAGGTGCTGACATTTGAGCAAAGTCCAAACCTCCTATTTTTAGCATCATTTCTAGTGAATTGTCCTCCTTATGTTTATATAGTGATGGTAGAACCATCTGGAAATGATAGAAATAAATGTTTGTTCAAGAGGAGGGGAAAAAGCCAAGATTTACCCCTGCGCATTGTTCCAGTGTTAATACCTTGCTGTCTATAAATCGCACGAGTCATCCATGAGATTGTATTCTCAAGTCTTGGCCTTACGTTTGAAATATGAAGTTCATGGGCCTTGATTTGCTATTTCTTTCAACTACCCTTCTGGCAAATGCCTAAATGTTTAATGTAGCATTGAAGGAAAGTTTTTTTTTTCTTTAATATCTTTACATTTCAAATCCTCCTGGCTTAAGCATATCCACAGGGGCAAATGCTTCTAGTCAGTCAGTATTTCCTGAGAAAGAGCAAGAGATTCTTGCATTTCTTTAAAAAACAAACGAAGAAAAAAACCCTTAGGACCCTTAAATTAGTTCTTTTCACCCTCAGAGCTATGTCTAACCTTTTACATGTGAGAAAGGCCTGGCAGGTTGGGAATTCACATGGTGGAGTGGAAAAAGAAAAGGCTGGGTGGATCTCACTAGCTATTTGACAAGCTCTGTCTGGGCCTCCTCAGATTAAGCTGTAAGGGATGCTTTCTATGATCTCAGAGCCGCCTGCCAGGTCTTTGCAACTGCCTAGGTTGAAATTCTTGGTAGCACCTATTGTATTATAGTATTTGACTAATCCATTCCTTTCAGTAAAGGTGTTGTGTGGGAGGTCAGGTCACCTGATTTCAGAACAGTGGAAAGCATTCTCTTTGACTGTCACAGATATATAAAAGTTTCCTACTTTGCTGTCCTTCTGCCACTACTTCTTAGGACTGATAACTAAACTTAGGAAAAGGCACCTTTGGTCAACTCTGATGTCACACAGCATGGATGAAGCCAGAAGCCACTCACTGATTTTTCTTTTCTAGCCAACTTCATTTCTAGAATGCTTCATTTCCTAGTAGTAACCAACTTCATGTAACTGTCACATTAACAGGCTGTTTATTTGGATGTCAGGAAGAATTTTTTGTTTGTAGTTGTACAGGGTCTCTCTGTATAGCTCTGGCTATCCTAGAACTCACAGAGAGCCATCTGCCTCTGCCTTCTAAGTACTGGGAGTAAAGTTGT
>JADRCD010204584.1:367-24745 GCA_019843815.1 Montemys delectorum | reverse complement strand
TGAGGATTACAGAAGTGTGAGCCTTCATGCCTGATCTTTTATATGGGATCTGGAAAGCCAAGTCTTTACATTTGCATTGTAGGTACTCTACCAAGAGTCAACTCCCTGCACCCCTGCCATGCTTTGTTCCAGTTTTTTCAAGCAGAAAATATTGGTACCAAAGTGGAATAAATATACTAATTTGAAGAAAAGGAAGCTATATAGAAGCTCACTGATATGCAAAGTCAAGTTGGGGGTTGGATACATATTTGATCAATGGTGAAGTCTGATGTCAGCAGAGTAGGGAATACAGAGGGTGGATATATAGTATGATGTGCTAGAATGGCGGCTCAAGTCAGAACATACCACACACTAGGCCCAAACAGTTCCACGTGTAAGAGGTTTAATTGAGAGGGTGGGGGACAGTTGTGGAGAGAGAGGAGGGAGAGAGAGGGAGGGATGTTCCTCATATATATGTATGCATATAAATATAAATATATATAAATTTATTAAACATAAATATAAACATACATATATATATGCATACATATATATAGGTTCTGACGTAGTGGCCACAGGTAAAGGTGGGAGGTGAGCCCAGTGGATTCTGGGAATATGGCGGCTGTTGCCCTGGCAACAGGTCTGTGAGGCCCGCCCATGTGACATCACCTGCTTTGGAGGCCCTGATGCTAATGTACTTCCCTTTTTGATATTATAAAGAGAAGGAAAGAAAAACTAAGGGGAAGCTGAGGGCCTCCTGTCTCTTAAGCTACTTCCTGCTGTCTAGTGGCATTGTCAATGGGGGTAGCTGGCTTTCATCATCTGGATCCACTTGGTAAAAGTTTGCATCAGGTTCCTCTGTGGACAGTGGCTCATCTGTGGGCAGCGGCTGGTAATCTTGTAATAGGATCTGATTAATAGTTTGGTTAGAAATTTTCTGTATTTGTCCTTGAAGAAATGTAGAAATAAGATTAATGAGGCAGGGAGCAAATTATAACACCAGGAAGATGACTAGGAGAGGGTTTACAAACAGGAGTATCCACTTCCATACGGGGTTTTCAAAAATCCCAGAACTGAAGGTCTCACGTCCCTGAAATTTTTTATGTCTGACTGTAGCTCCTGGATTTTACTTTTTACTATCTCGGATTGGTTGACGTAGAAACAGCATTCTTCTTGGAGGAACAAGCAAAGACCACCTTCTTTAGCTGACAGGACATTTAGTCCCCATCTGTTCTGAAGCACCATGGCTGCCAAAGAATAGATCTGTTTTTGCATAGTAAGCACAGTTTCAGACATTTTTGGAAAATGACTTTGAAACTGGGAAGTGAATGTATTATATTAGGTGATGGAAGTTGTTATCCCTGCAACTCCAGTACCAACACCTATGGCTATTCCCATAGCAACCAAGAGTGGCACAACTTGGACTGCCCTCTTATGTTGGGCAGTTATCATATCTACAACTGGGATTGGCAGGGTCTCATTTCCCTGGATTACTCGCAATTCAGGGAAAAGACATACTAATGTGCAAACTCCTGACCAGCTAGCATGTAGGCGATGATATGCCTGAGTACCACAAAGAATTGACATGTTTTGTATTACAGGGCATTGTGGCAGAGATGATATATCAAGAGTTATGGTTCTCTTGCAGTCTAGGGAGCTCAGCATTCCCACTGAATGAGTCCCAGAGGCCTTAAAACAGGTTGCCACACCAAAGATTGGGACAGAGGTAAGGTATGGAGTCATGGTGACATTGCAGCCAGGGCAGCTGACAAAAGGTGAGATAACTTTACTTGGAGTATCATTGGAGATGCTGTAAGTGACAATTGTGAGTTAGTTCTAGGGGGTACACATAACCAGCAATCCTTAAAGCATCCAGGTCTGGTGACATTAAGGAGTTGGTATGCCAAGGTCAAGGTCTGAAGTAAAAGGTGAAATAACAAGTTGGTGCCATTTGTGAGGGATGATGTCAAAGAGGTAAAGACCTCGGAGGAGTGATTGATTATCTCCCCTGCTTTTCCAATATCCAGGGGTTGGGCAATTGAGACATATTTTTTCTGGATATGGATGGTATTTACTGGAGACCCAGCCTGATTTTTACGGTAGAGCTTACCAACAACTCCTGTCTCCCACCTGGAATCCCCTGGGTCTTGTATGTAGAAAAAGAGTGTCTTGTGGTGTTGATAGAAGAAATGATTGATCCATGATCCTGACAAGACCAATCATCTGGCCATTTTCCACAATAATCTTTTGTCTGATCAAAGGGAAAGCAAGTATAAAGATCATAATGTTTAGATGGGATTACAGATACCAGGATGATAGCAATTTGGATTGGTTCCTGGCATCCAGCTATGGAACAGTTTCCTGACCCTATTTGAAAAGACTGTTTGTTATCTGTGGGGGTTTCTTGAACCTTGAATCTCCAGATATAAGGGATACCCTGGATGGAAATGAACAGCAGGGGGAGGATGAGAAATCCATGTCTAATCCAGTGAGGGCGAGCTCTGTTGCCAGAGTGGAGTCTCATTTTCTGGGATTAAGGACAAGGTGGGCAGTCTCATTGTCTTCTGGAGCTTAACAGAGGATGGTCTTGTTAAGATTGATGAGTATGAAGAAGAGTCATTTTTAGGTGGAGGAATGACAGGTTTGAGAGGAGAGAGATGGACCCAATGAGAGAGTCCCTCGAGTTTAGCAGGTTTAGGGGTCACAAGAACTACTTTAAAAGAGCCCTGCCATTTGAGAGAGAGAGAGGTGAGGGCCGATGACCTGGAGGGGATAGAAGGACTTGGTCTCCAATGTTGATAGGCAGTGGACAGGAGACAGTGTATGGCCAAGGTAGATGGTGGTCAGTGAAGTTCCATAGGAGAGAATGGAGGCGGCAAAGTAATGGGGTAAGTAGATGGTCTGAGAAGGGAGAACATTTAAGTAATTGAGGGTGGTAAGGAATGTGAAAACACCAGGGGATGATTAGGGCCTTAGATAGGATTTGGGAAACTTGGGAAGTAATTCAGGACCATTGTCTGATTGGAGAGAGGCTGGGACACCAAACTAGGGGATGATCTCTTGGAGGAGAAGATCAGAGACTGTCTGAGTCCTTTTGTTAGTTGTGGGAAATGCCTCTACCCATCCCAAGAAGGTGTTCACCAAGACCAGGAGATACTTGGCACACCTGACAGTGGGCATGTGGGTAAAGTCAAGTTGCCAGTGAGTTCCAAGAAGAGAACTTCTAGCCTGATGGATAGGAAAAGGGGTGCTATGATACCTTGAGTTGGGGTCAAACTTCTGACATATTTTGCAAGAATCAGTGATAGATTTTTAAGAAGCTTAAGTCCTCAGAAGTGGGCTGTAGGTGGGTCTTAACAAAAGAACACAATGCTTGGCTGTTAGGATGAAAGAGTTTGTGAAGGTAGGACAGAGTTTGGAAGGTGTCAGGGAGTGAGGAAGGTGGAGATGTAGGTTGCAGTGTCATAATGTCCTGGGGAGGATGATATGAGTCTAGGACTCTAAGGTCTGCAGCTCTAATTGCCTCTTCAACTTGGTTGTTCCCCCTGGAGACAATAGAGTCGTCTGTCTGATGTGATCTACAGTGGGCAATCCCAATGGCTGTGGGAAGATGGGAGGCCTTTAGCATGGCCATAATTTGGTTTGCATTAGTTACTGATCCTCCTTTTTGGTAAGTAACCCACGATCTTTCCAGATAGCAGCATGAGACAGAAGGATATGAAAAGCATATTTGGAATCTGTGTAGATGTTGAGGATTTTCCCTGTGCCAGTTGAAAGGCACGGGTAAGGGCTATAGTTCAGCCTGTTGATTGGTGGTGTGAGCAGGAAGGGCCTGTGCCTCTACAACCTTGGTTTCTGACATTGTGGCATAGCCAGTTTTTTTAGCCCCTTCATGTAGAAAGGGGCTGCCATCTGTATATCAGGTATAGATGGCCTGAGGCAGTGTGCCCTCCTGTATGTGTGAAGGACGAGGTAATAGTTCCTCTGAAGTTTCAGTGCAGGAGTGAAATAAGGAGTGGTCAGTATTAGGTTGAGGGAGAAGATTGGAAATATTAAGAGGCAGGCATGATTGGAAGGTGAGTGTGGAATCTTCTATTAGAGCTACCTGAAGGGAAAGAACCCTAGAGGGAGATAGAGTCTGTAGGCCTTTATAAGTTAGGAGCTGTGACAAGTTATGAGAAAAGAAGATAGTTATAGGTGACCCAAAGGTTAATTTCTTTGACTCTAGAATAAGGAGTTCAGCAGCTGCTAAGGTACAGATACAAGATGCCCATTCTTGGATGGTTAGATCTAGCATTTTTTTATAAGTAAGCTACAGGAGCAAAAGAGGGTCCCAGTTGATGACCTAAGACTCCAAGGGCAAATCTTTCTTTTTCAGTTACGTAGAGGGGAAAAGGACGAGTCAGGTCAGAGAGATGTAAAGCTGGGGCTTTAAGAAGAGCCTGTTGAAGCCTTTGAAAGGGCTTGGTAATAGGTTTGAGGAGAGGTTCATGGGTGGGGCCTAACACTGCCTCATATAGGGGATGAGAAAGGAGGGGAAAGGAAGGAACCCACAAACGTAAAATGCTAGCTATTCCTAGGAATGGTAAAATCTCTTCCTTTTTAGAAAAAACAGAGACTGAATCAGATTCTTTTTCTCTAAGGTAATAGCCTTGTGGGTTGGGGTTATTGTTAGTCCTAAAGAGGTGACCTAAGGCGTGTACAGTTGGACTTTAGAAGGTGAGACCCTATAGCCTCATCTAGAGAGGAAATTTAGAAGAGCAGAGGTGTCAGCTTGGCTAATTTCTAAAGAGGGGCTACAGAGAAGCACATCATCGACATAAAGTATAATCTTAGATTTAGGGAGAGACAAGGAGAGTAAGTCAGGAGCCAGGGCCTGACCAAATAGATGTGGGCTATCCCAGAATCCTTGAGGTAGAACAGTCCAGGTAAGTTGGGTAGAAAAGTGGGTATCAGGATCTGTCCAGGTAAAGGCAAATATGTTTTGTGACTGGGCATCTAAAGGGATAGAGAAAAATGCATCCTTGAGAGCTAAGACTGAGAAATGGGAAGTCCCTGAGGGGATAGTGGAAAGAAGTGTGTAAGGGTTAGCCACAACAGGATAGAGAGGAACTACTGCAGAATTAATTTGCCTGAGGTCTTGAACCAGGCAATAGTGACCATTAGGCTTCTTAACTGCTAGTATAGGGGTGTTAAAGGGAGAACAGGTGGGGTGAAGGAGTTTTTTTTTTCTCAAGAGTTCAGAAAAAATAGGCTTAAGTCCCCTGAGGATCTGGAGAGGGAGAGGGTATTGAGCTTTGGTTATGTACCTGGTAGAGTCCAGTAATTGGATGACAACAGGAGAATGGTGTTTAGCAAAAGAGGGGTCCTGAATGTCCCAGATTCTGGGATCTACCTGAGAAGCTGGTAAAGGAAATAACATAGTAGTGTTAGTAGTTTGCCTGGCTAGAAGAAGGAACAGAGGAACTGCTGGCATGCCTGGGTTTAGGCAAATATGGGGAGCAAAGGAAATAGAGGCTCCCAGCCTAGCTAGAAGATCCCTTCCCAATAAGGGGACAGAACATGTTGGTACTACCAAAAAGGAATGGGTGAGAGGTACATCCCTAAAAATGCAACTAAGTGGTGGGGTCTGGAGAGCGAAGTAAGGTTGTCCTCCTACCACGACAACAGGAAAACAAAAAGGAGAAGTGGGTTCCACAAAACTCTGTCAGGATGGAGTAAGTGGCTCCAGTGTTCAAGAGGAAGGAGATGGGCCACGCACATACCATGATATCTGCCTGGGGCTCCCTGCTAGTGATGGCAGTGGTCAGGACAGGGGAGCTTGGGCCTCCTCAGTTGGCCATAGCTAAGCCTAGATCAGTTGGAGGATTATCTGGGAATAATATCCCCCTGTTCTGTGTAACATGAGGGCAATCAACAGCCCAATGTTAGGGCAGGCTTTTGCCCAATGACTTTTTTTTTTTTACCATACTTGTAGCAGGTACCTGGTGGTCCCTGAGTCTTAGGGGACCATGAGTCTGTGGTAGTGTCTGGGGCTGGTCGGACAGCCTTTGCCAGCATATGGTATTTTGTTTGCAGACTTTATCATCTCTCCCATGGTACACTTTGAAAGCCAGTGCTAAGACTTCTGCCTGTGGAGTTAGGGGTCCCCTCTCAGTTGCCAGTGCTGTGACCGATCCCCATGGCCCTGATCTCTGCCAGTCCTCTCTGCGGAGCAATGCAGGGCTGCAGATAGAACTGCCAATCCCCAGGTTTTGGCATCAAACAATGTGTTAGAATGGAGGCTCATGTCAGAACATACCACACACTAGGCCCAAACAGTTCCACGTGTAAGAGGTTTAATTGAGAGGGAGAGAGGGGGCAGTAGTAGAGAGAGGAGGGAGAGAGAAACAGGGAGGAATGTTCCCTGTATATATATGGGTTCTGATGTAGTGTCCGCAGTTAAGGTGGGAGGTGAGCCCAATGGATTCTGGGAATATGGCGGCTGTTTGCCCTGGCAACAGGTCTGTGAGGCCCGCCTAAGTGATGTCATGGGCTTTGGAGGCCCTGGTGTTAACATAGGACATTTAGTACAGACTCTTTAAGAGCTGGGAAGTCTCTAGAATGTAAGTGCAGAGAAGAGAGATCCAAGCAGTATGATGTAAGCTCCTGTTGTCAGAGGGGTAGGCGCACATGCACATTCATATGTACATGGGGTGGGGGTGGGGGACTGAATGCATGTGTGTGCATATATATGTTGAGGGCAAGTATCAATTTCAAGAATTATTACTTAGGAGATACCTTTCTTGTCTTTTTGAGATATAGTCTCTTATTGGTCTGGAGCTCACCCATTATACTGACATTGGGTAGCCAGCAAGCCCTATCTCTGCCTCCTCCACACTGGGCTTACAGATATGTATCCCATGCCCAATTTCTATGCAGATGTTGGTGATTGAACCTGGATTCTCACCTTTATATGGGAAATAGCTTTCAACTTGTAGCTTCCTATCTAATTACATGGATGTTAGAGGGGATGTGAAGAGTGCCTCATACTCCAAGGTGTCTGTGTCCAGCTGTAGTGAACTTGGGGTTGGGTACTTGACACAAGTGTGCACTCTGGCTGTGAGCACAGTTCTAACCTTTCATGTTCAGTATTTGTTTGACCACTGAACTCTCATCATCATCTCTGCTTGTAAGACCAAGCTTAGTTTCAGGTTCTATAGAGAATAACAAGTACAATGCAACCCAAAAGAGGAGGAGGGTGGTGTCCTGAGGATATGATTCATCACCTAGAGAGTTTGTCTAGAATACAAGAAGCCCAGAGCTCCAAATGAATACCATATAAATCCAGTCTGGTAGCCCATGCTTGGAATCTCAACTTTTTGGAGGTAGAAGCAGAAAGATCAGAAGTTCAAGGTCATCCTCTGCTACATAGAAAGTTTGACACCAACCTGGGATACAGAAAACCCTGTTTTAAAAGAAACGAAGGAAGGAAGAGAGGGAATGACTTAATTGACTCAAACTAAAAGCTTCTGTGCCTGTATGTTTTCCAGAGTGATTCTCTATAGTTCTTAGTTGCCCATAGCTTTCTGGAGCAATTAAAGTTGTGAATTGTCAAGGGAATAAAGGAGTAGTCTCAAGTCTCATGATTCTTCTCATGACTGTTGAATAAGGCAAATGAACTGTTGTTGAAAGTGATACAAGCAATAGATTTTGTGAGTTGTGAAGTTACTCTTAAAATTCATTTAATGTTTATTTCATTTCTTCATTTAAACATTGTATGTAATATCTACTCAATTAAGCTAGTCAACTAAAAAGGCAGACAGCATGTAACACACAGAACACCTGATGAAGACAAAAGTGGAAAAATGCGTCTTTTCAGGGTGCTTCCAGTCTCTCAAGACAGATAGTTCTCTCTCCAGAAAGTCACCCACAGTCTAAACTCCATCAAGAGCACATCCTATTTCCAGCCAAACAGATTAACTGCTGTGAGATACACCTTCAGGTGGTAACAGGCACAAGAGTATTGAAAGGAAAACTCAGACTAGGAGACGCTATGTTCCTTGAAAGAATGAGATAGGTCAAATAAGTGCTGTGAGTCCCACCCCTTTCTTTAGGTGCTTCCTAAAAAGAATACAATTAGGTTCTGGTGCAGAAATCAACATCTTTCAGATTAGCAGTCTGGGACATCAGTGTGGTCACAAGGAAACATGACAGAATCAAGAAGCTATATCTACAAAATGGTCCCTTAAAAATTTCTGACATAAAAAAGTAGGTCACAGAGAGTTTCCTGGGACCTCTACCATCTCTTCAGAGATTTCTAAGAATTATGTTAGAAGCAAAAGCATTCAGAATTTACTATACAGTCATGCCCATATTCGTGCTTTAAAAATCACTTAGAGGAAATCTGGTGTAGTATAATCCTGTAACCTTAGCACTGAGAGCTAGAAGAGGAGGATCAGGAATTCAAGATTTTCCTCTCCTACTTAAAAAGTTCAAGACCTACTTGAGCTACATAAGACTCTGTCTCAAAGTTTTTAAAGATAATAAAACATTCAAAACCTAAAGTTGTTAGTAAATGAATGAATGGCCCAGATGAACAAAGTCAGCACTCACTGAAATCAAAACACTGCCTGTCAGGGTGGTCCTTGTCTTGGATTGGAGTACTTGGGAAGAGGAAGCAAAAGCAGAAGTGTCACAAATTCCAAGGTCCACACCCAGCCTGTACAGCAAACAGCACTGCACTCAACTTAGAAACTTAAATCTGAACCCTGGCTCTTCCCAGACTGGCATGTCCACCACCATTTTATTTCCAATGACTAGAAGTACAAAGAAGAAACAAAAGCAAGTGCTTCTGTGATGACAGACTGGGAAACAAGGTGACTGGAGAAGAGACAAAACACGGAGAAAGCAAGGAAGGTTGTCGGAAAGTTGGAAACTGGAAAGTACTTAAACTCAGATTCTAGACGCTAAAACCAAAAGGCCTGAAATCAAATTATCAGTCGATGTAGTTCTCAGACAGCTAGACACTGGAGAAAACACATGAGCCAGGAGACACCCACGTGTTTCTACCTATATTAACATAGCATTCAGGAAAAAATAACATTTGAAAAATATTCTTGAACTTTCAAAATTTACCAATAAGCATTACATTGCATAGCATAAATTCTAATTTAACACACATACAACAAACACAATTGTAGAGCTTCCAGAGTCTGATTTCTGAGAAACCTTGTTAGCAAAGAAAATCCCTTAAAAGCAGTGAAAATAAAAAAAAAAAAATAGTAGAACGGAAAAATGTATAAAAAGGATTTTATTTTTCATCAGGAACAATCTAAGCCTTAGGACATTGGAAGGATAGATGAAAATTCTGAAAGGAAAAAAATAATATTTTAAACCAGAATTCTATAACCAGTAGAAGTTCTTCTAAAATGAAAATAAAATCAAGACATTTTAAAATAAACAAAAGTTAGAAGAATTCATCACTACAGACATGGCCTGAAGGAAATGTCAGCCCAGGCTCCCGAGGATGAGGGTGAATAAGCCAGAGAGGACTCAGGTTCCACAGGGAAAGAAGCAAGAGAAAGCACATAGAACAACAGGCCCTTTCACATTTAAGATGCTCTTTTCTGTTTTTCTTTTTTGTTTTTCGAGATGAGGTCTCATGTACACAGGTTGACCTCAAATTCACTGTATATCAGAGGATGACTCTGGACTTCAAATCCAGCTGCTTCTGCCCTCATGCTCAGTTTACACAAAGCTGGACATGGAACCTAAAACTGCCTGCATGCTTGGCAAGCAAACTTCCAACAAAGACCTAGCTCAAACGCCAAAGTACGGTTCAGTAGGAAAGTATCAATGACAATATGAATCAGAAGACACTGCCCATCCCCCTGTGCCATCTTGGTGAAGTCTGTCCAGTTCAATAGGGACAGAGAAGAAGGAACTAACAGGGCTAAAGAAGGGACAGTGTCTTATTTACTGTTCTATTGCTGTGAAGAGACCATGACCAAGGCAAATCTTACAAAAGATAGCATTTAACTGGGGGTATGCTCACAGTTTCAGAGGGTTGGTCCATGATCATCATGGCAGGAATCATGGTGGTAGGCAACCATCAAGCTGGAGCATTACCTGCAACCTTTATATTCTGATCCCCAGGGAGCAGGAAAGAGATGGAGACAGACCAGGCCTGGCATGGGCTTCTGAAACCTCAAAGGCTACTGCAACATATCTTCTTTCACAAGGACATACTTGTTAATCCTTTCCCCCCAAAATTATCAATTGGAGACTAATGATGTGAATATATGAGCCCATGGGGTCATTTTCATTCAAACTACAACAAATAGTAACAAGAGAACCTGGGTGTTGAGTCAGATAAACAGCATCCTTGATCTAAATAATAAAGAAAGAATAGGGCCAAATGAAGATACAAAGATTTTCCAGTTGTAATTGCCTAGATAGATGCTGGCAATAGAGATGAAATTTCTATATTGTTTCTAAATTTGCCTTCAGTAGCTGCTTTATGTCTCTTTTCATTAGTGCAGCAAAATACCAGGCACCTTTTATGAAGAAAGGATGTTTATTTTGTTTTGGGGGGATGCAAGTACAAGTAGTTGCCATGGCAGGAGATACTTTGGGCAGAATCACATAAATAATAAGAAACTGAAGAAAGTTGCCTCTTTCTAAAGACATCTTCAACTATCCTTTCAACACTGCCCAATCATGGTCGAGTCTCCCATAATTTTGGGGGAACATGTTCAATCATACTTAACCTATAGTAACCACAAATATGGTTTTAATAATGGGTATTTTTTAAAATATAGGAGAAGTTCAGTTTGGGACACACTGAAAACACTCCCTGGAGCTTAAGCAAAGATGAGTTCCCTGTTTTTGTGGGAGTCACACAAACTCCCTGTAAGAAAAGAATTCTCTTAATTGCCACATCTCTTTTCCACCTCAGCCAGACATGGTCAGTTCCTTTTCATTAATACTCTGCTTCCTTTAAAAATAAAAATGCCCCCTAGAAAGAGTCACACAGAAACCTCACACTGTTTTAGTCTGAAAGCAGGTATCAAAAAATAACTTGTTGGTTATCTGCAAGGCCAGAAAGTAATGAGCAGATCAAGAGAGGTTTCAAAGAAACAGGGAAAAGAATCTCCCAAGGATTCCCTGAAGAGAAGTCTGGGAAACCAGGACAAGGTGGAGTCAGGAGGACACATACTGTGTGCAGCAACCTGCAGTGAATGGAAGACAGGATTAACTTGGAGGGAGGTGAGAATGTGGAGAAGCACATACTTTGCAACTGTACGGCCAAATCATTCCAAAGCAGTGGACAGATGCCCTACCCATGAGAGGCTAGGGCACTGAGGAGCAGTGACAGCTGGAAAAGGGTCAGGAAGTGTCTTGGTTGTTCAGCACGAAGATCGCTCATGACACTAAGAAGTCTTGTAGAACAACTCTTTCATAGCCACATATTTGATATTGGTATCTAAAGAAAATATCATTTCCAGGCTGTATGCAAATCAAAATTGTGAAGTCAGAACTGCATTTGCTTAATATATACGTGGTATTTTGGCTGCCTAAATTGTTACTGAATACAGATATCTGACAATGAACATTTTCAGAGGTTTACGTTGGTTCACAGTATTAGTCCATTTTGCTGGGAAGCCATGGTGAGGGCGGGAGTGCAAGGCAATGGTCATACTGCATCTCCATCTGGAAGCACAGAGACATGAGTGCTGCCAGTTGGCTCCCTGTCTTGCTTCCTCTTACTCAGCAGAGGACCCAAGCTCATTGGATGGTACTGCCAACATTCATTGTTGGTCTTCCCTCACAGACACTCCCAGGGATATGTTTCCTAGCTGATCTCAAATGCAGACAAGCTGATGACAAGGAAGATTCATTATTACACACATACACACAATTATTTATAAAGATATTTTAAAGTATAAGCAAACTTGTTAATCACTCACTAATTTCTTGGCTAAAATTTTCTCTTTCTCCCTCTTTGTGTACACACACACACACACACACACACACACCCATGTGAGAGCACAAATGCATGTGCTCTATACTCTGGTATGAGTGTAGAGGCCAGAGGACAACTCTTTAGACTTGGTTGCCTCTTCCTACTTTTATGGGTCTCTTCTATTCAACTTAGATCTGCCTGCAGAGTAAGTATTTTTAACTGAGCCATGCCATTAGACCTCTTAGTTTTTTAGACAGGAGCTTCCATTAAACCTGAAGCTATCTGATTTAGTCAGAGTGGATGGCCAGAAAGATGCAAGGATGCTCCTTTCTCTGTCTCCCTAGCGCTGGACTACCTGTATGTACCAAATGTCTTGATATTTATGATTTCTTTTGTTTTGTTTTGTTTTGCTTTGCTTTGCTTTGCTTTGTTTTTGAGGCAGGGTTCTCTGTGTAGTCCATGCTGTCCTGGAACTCACTCTGTAGACTAGGCTGGCCCCGAACTCAGAAACCCACCTGCCTCTGCCTCCCAAGTGCTGGGATTAAAGGCACACACCACCACTGCCTGGTTATATTTATGAATTCTTAGGAACCAAATTCAAATCCTCATTCTTTGATATCAAGCACTTTACTGATAGAGCCATTTCTTGTGTCATTAAAGTATCTTTAGAATTGTAATTTTGCTGTAAGAAAATTGAATTAACATTTCAGTATGAAATATTGCTTAGATACGTGACATCTACTTCGTTTATCTTCTTTTTAAAATAGTACTAGGATGTAAGTAAACAGAAAATGGTTATATATGACTAGATTTGAAAACATTCATCAATGAAGGAGCTTGGTATGTTGAGATTGAATAGGGAAGAAGAATAAAGTCAAAGACTCACCAACTTGTCCCTTCCAGGTGACCATCTACTCTGCTTCCTGTGATGGCTACATTGTTTTCTTTACAACCTAAACAAACCTCTATGCATAAGCAGCCCACACCGGCTGGTCTTCGTCATGCTTGGCATTCACAAAAGTCCAAAGATGAGTTTCATTAGAGGGACTGAGAGGAAAGTGTTCACTGTGCAAAGGACTAACAGCCATCTCCTATGCTTAGCATTGTACTCTTTAGGCATGCATACATTATAATAGCAACACTAACTATTGTTAGAGAACCGAAATTTGAAACATGCATCATTACTAAGTTGAATGAAAGCAATCCTAAACACATGAAGAATGATCACACTGCCTAAGAGCTGTTTCCCACCACATTTCTCGAAGTTTTAGTTTTCTTTTATGTTCACTTGCAACTGAAATGTGTTCCCTGTAAGAGTGCCCATGCTTATTCTACTCAGTCTCCAAGCCACTGAGGCACATGCTTGAGAAGCAGGTTTAGATTCACCAAGAATACTATACAAAATTGAATCCTGGCCATTATGAAATAAAATTTGTTGGTTTTCTAATATATATAATTTAGTTTAAAGTCATAAAATGTAATTTTCAGTCACTTAGTAGATGTGATGTGGCAAAAATGACCATCTGAAGGTGGTGCAGGCCCATTCCCTTGCTGGGCTCTTGCTAAGTACAACTGAAAGCAAGATCCCTTTGTTCTTCTCTGGAACAAAAGCATAATGGCCTCTTTCCTACCTTAGAAAAGATGGTTTTCTTTCTACTAACACTGTGTAGCCCATTTACCTTTTTAATATTAATGAAAGTACTTTCTTTTTTATTCTATCTCCTCTATCATGAAGCAGTTTTATAGATTTTTTCTATTTATTTAATTAGATATTTTCTTTATTTATATGTCATATATTTCCTTTCCCAGTTTCCACTCAAATAAAATAAAATAAAATAAAATAAAATAAAAATCTCTATTTCCTCCTCCCTCCCCCTGCTCACCAATCTACCCTCTCCTGCTTCCTGGTCTTGGCATTCCCATACACTGGGGCATAGAACCTTCACAGGACCAAGGGCCTCTCCTCCCCTTGATGATTGACTAGGTCATCCTCTGCTACACATGTGCTGCTGGAGCCATTAGTCTTACCATGTGTACTCTTTGGTTGATGGTTTAGGTCCTGGGAGCTCTGAGGGTACTAGTTAGTTCTTATTGTTGTTTGTTCTAAGGGGCTGGAAACTCTTTGGGTCCTTTCTATAGCTCCTTGAAAAAAACTAAACAAAGGACACAGTGAGACCAAAAGAAGTTATGAAACAAATGGATTTAACAGATATCTATAGAACATCTTATCGTAAAACAAAAGGATATACCTTTTTCTTTTCACTTCATGGTACCTTCTCCAAGATTGACCATATCAGGCCTCAACAGATACAAGAAGATTGAAATAATTCCTTGCATCCTGTCAGATCACCACGGACTAAGGCTGCTCCTCAATAAAAACATAAACAATAGAAAGCCCACGTACATGTGGAAGCTTAACACTCTACTCAATGATAACTTGGTCAAGGAAGAAATAAAGAAAGAAATTAATGATTTTTTAGAATTTAATGAAAATAAAAGTACAACATACCCAAACTTATGGGACACAATGAAAGCAGTCCTAAGAGGAAAACTCATAGCTCTCAGTGCCTCCAAAAGGAAACTGGAGTGAGTATATACTAGCAATTTGACAGCACATCTGAAAGCTCTAGAACAAAAAGAAGGAAATCCATCCAAGAGAAGTGAACAGCAGGAATTAATCAAACTCAGGGCTGAAATCAACCAAATGGAAACACAAACAACTATACAAAGAATCAACCAAGCCAGAAATTGGTTCTTTCAGAAAATCAACCAAATAGTTAAACCCTTAGCCAGAGTAACTGGAGTGCACAGAGACAGTATCCTAATTAACAAAATAAGAAAGAAAAAGGGAGACATAAGAACAGAAACTGAGGAATCCAAAAAATCATTAGATCCTACTACAAAAGTCTATACTCAACAAAACTGGAAAACCAGGATGAAATGGACAATTTTCTATGTAGATACCAGGTACCAAAGTTAACTCAAGATCAGATCAATGATCTAAACAGTCCCATATCTGCTAATGAAATAGAAACAGTCATTAATAGTCTCCCAATTAAAAAAAAAAAGCCCAGGACCAGATGGGTTTAGTGCAGAGTTTTATGAGACCTTCAAAGAAGACCTAATACAAAATGGAAACAGAAGGTACTCTACCAAATTCATTCTATGAAGCCAGAATTACTCTGATACCTAAACCACACAAAGAAAGAGTACGTCATAACAATTTCCCTTATGAATATCGATGCAAAAATATGCAATAAAGTTCTTGTAAACTGAATCCAAGAACATATAAAAATGATCAGCCACTATGATCAAGCAGGCTTCATCACAGGGATGCAGAAATGGTTCAATATACAGAAATTCATCAACTGTAATTCACTATATAAACAATCAAAGAAAAAGACATATGATCATCTCATCAGATCCAGAGAAAGTATTTGACAAAATCCAACATCCCTTCATGATAAAAGTCTTGGAAAGATCAGGAATTCAAGGCCCTAGTAAAAACAATATATAACAAACCAGTAGCTAACGTCAAAGTAAATGGAGAGAAACTTGAAGCAATCCCACTAAAATCAGGGACTAGGCAAGGCTGCCCACTCTCTACCTACATATTCAATATTGTACTTGAATTCCTCACCAGAGCAATTAGACAACCAAAGGAGATCAAAGGGATGCAAATTAGAAAGGAAGAAGTCATATTATCACTATTTGCTGATGATATGCTAGTACACTTAAGTGAACCCAAAAATTCCACCAGTGAATTCCTAAGCCTGATAAATGACTTCAGCAAAGTAGCTGGATATAAAATTAACTCAAGGAAGTCAATGGCCTTCCTGTACACAAAGGATTAAACAGGCTGAGAAAGAAATTAGTGAAACACCCTTCACAATAATATAAAATAATATAAATGAAAGATCTGTATGACAACAACTTCAAGTCTCTGAAGAAGGAAATCAAAGAAGATCTCAGAAGATGGAAAGATCTCCCATGCTCATGGATTGGTAGGTTTGATATAGTAAAAAGGGCCATTTTGCCAAAAGCAATCTCAGAATTAATGCAATCCCCATCAAAATTCCAACTCAATTCTTCACAAACTTGGAAAGAGCAATTTGCAAATTTATCTGGAATAACAAAAACAAAAACAAAAACAAAAACAAAACAAAACAAAACAAAACAAAAAAATCCTAGGATAGCAAAAACTATTCTCAACAATAAAAGAACCTCTGGTGGAATCACAATCCCAGACCTTAAGCTGTACTACAGAGCAACAGTGATAAAAACTGCATGGTATTGGAACAGTGACAGGCAGGTAGATCAATGGAATAGAATTAAAGACCCAGAAATGAACCAACATACCTATGTTTACTTGATCTTTGACAAAGGAGCTAAAACCATCCAGTGGACAAAAGACAGCATTTTCAACAGATGGTGCTGGTTCCACTGGTGGTTATCATGTAGAAGAATGCAAACTGATCCATCCCTTGTACAAAGTTTAAGTCCAAGTGGATCAAGGACCTCCACATAATACCAGATACACTGAAACTAATAGAAAAGAAAGTGGGAATGAGCCTCAAGCACATGGGCACAGGGGAAATTTTCCTGAACTGAACACCAATAACTTATGCTCTAAGATCAAGAATTGACAAATGGGACCTCATATAATTGCAAAGCTGTAAGTCAAAGGACACTGTCAATAGGACAAAATGGCAACCAAAAGATCGGGAAAAGATCTTTACTAAAGTTCAAAGCACACATTGCACCTCACACAATAAAAGTGGGAGACTTTACCACCCCACTCTCAGCAATGGACAGATCATAGAAACACAAACTAAACAGAGACACAGTAGAACTAACACAAGTTATGGACCAAATATATTTAAAAGATATCTATAGAACATTTCATCCTAAATCAACAGAATCTACATTCTTCTCAGCCTTCATGGTACCTTCTCCAAAACTGACCATATCGGTCACAAATCAGACCTCAACAGATATATGAAGATGTAAATAATCCCATGCCTCCTGACAGATCACTACAGATTAAGTCTGGTCTTCAATAGCAACAAAAACAACAGAAATCCCACATACACATGGAAGTTGAACAGTGTTCTAGTCAATGATAACTTGGTCAAAGAAGAAAAAGAGAAAGAAATTATAGACATTTTAGAATTTAATGAAAATGAAGCTACAACATACTCAAACTTATGGGACACAATAAAGCAGTACTATGAAGAAAACTCATAGCTCTGAATGCCTCCAAAAAGAAACTGGAGAGAGCATACACAGTCAGCTTGACAGCACTCTTGAAAGCTCTAGAACACAAAGAAGTAAATACACCTAAGAGGAGTTGATGGCAGGAAATAATCAAACTTAGAGCTAAAATCAACCAAGTAAAAACAAAAATAACTATATAAAGAATCAACAAAATCAGGAGTTGATTCTTTGAGAAAATCAAAAAGATAGATAAACCCTTAGCTATACTAACCAGAGGGCCCAGAGACAGTATCCAAATTAACAAAATCAGAAATGAAAAGGGAGATGTAACAACAGAAACTGAAGAAATTAAAAAAATAATCTGATACTTCCACAAATGCCTATACACAACAGGAAAATCTGGATGAAATGGATACTTTTGTAGAGAGATACCAAATACCAAATTTAAAACAGGATCAGATAAACCATCTAAACAGTCCCATAACCCCTAAAGAATTAGAAGCTGTCATTAAAAGTCTCCCAACCAAAAAAAGCCCAAGACCAGATGGGGTTAGTGCAGAATTCTATCAGACCTTTAAAGAAGACTTAATACCAATACTCTTCAAACTATTCCACATAATAGAAACAGAAGGAACACTTCCCAATTCTTTGTATGAAGCCTCAGTTATGTTGATACCAAAACCTCACAAAAAACAAACAAAGAAAAAGAGCTTCAGAACAATTTCCTTACAAATATTGATGCAAAAATACTCAATAAAATTCTTGCAAAACAAGTCCAAGAACTCATCAAAACGATCATTCACCAGTATCAAGTAGGGTTCATCCCAGGGATGCAGAAATGGTTCAATATATGGAAATCCATCAATGTAATCCACTCCATAAACAAATTCAAAGAAAAGGAAACACATGATCATTTCATTAGATGCTGAAAAAGCATTTGAAAAAATTCAACACTTCTTTAGGGTAAAAGTCTTGGAAAGATTAGGAATTCAAGGCCCATACTGAGATATAGTAAAAGCAATATACAGCAAATCAGTAGCCAACATCAAACTAAATGGACACAAACTTGAAGCAATCCCACTAAAATCAGGGACTAGACCTTGCTTCATTCTCTCTCCCTATCAATTCAATGTAGTACTTGAAGTTCTAGGTAGAGGACTTAGAAAACAAAAGGAGGTCAAAGGGATACAAATTGGAAAGAAGTCAAAATATCACTATTGGCAGATGATATGATAGTATACTTAAGTGACACAAAAAACATCACCAGTGAACTCTTAAAGTTGATACACAACTTCAGCAAAGTGGTCGGATATAAAATCAACTCAAATAAATTAGTAGGTTTCCTATACTCAAAAGATAAACAGGCTGAGAAAGAAATTAGGAAAACGACACCCTTCAAAATTGCCACAAACAATATCTTCATGTTACTCTAACCAAACAAGTGAAAGATGTGTATGACAAGAACTTCAAGTGTCTGAAGAAGACCTCAGAAGATGGAAAGATCTCCCATTATTATGGATTGGCAGGATTAATATAATAAAAAAGGCCATCTTGCCAAAAGCAATCTACAGATTCAATGCAATCCCCATCAAAATTACAACTGAATTCTTCATAGAGTTAGAAAGAGCAATTCTCAAATTCACTTGGAATAACAAAAAACCCAGGATAAGGCAAAATATTCTCAATAATAAAAGAACTTCTAGGGGAATCAGCATCCCTGACCTCAACCTGTCCTACTGAGCAATTGTGTTAAAACCTGTACAGTATTGGTACAGTGACAGGCAGGTAGATCAATGGAATAGAGTTGAAGACCCAGAAATGAACCCACACACCTATGGTCACTTGATCTTTGACAAAGGAGTTAAAACCATCCAGTTGGAAAAAGACAGTATTTTCAACAAATGGTGCTGGTTCAACTGGAGGTCAACATGTAGAAGAATGCAAATTGATTTTTTCTTAGCTCCCTGTACAAAGCTTAAGTTCAAGTGGATCAAGGACCTACACATAAAACTAGATGCCCTGAATCTAATAGAAGAGAAAGTGGGGAAAATTATCAAACACATGGGCACAGGGAAAATTTCCTGAAGAGAACACCAATAGCTTATGCTCTAAGATCAAGAATTGACAAACGGGACATCATAAAATTGCAAAGGTTCTGTAAGACAAAGGACACTGTCAATAGGACAAAATTTCAACTAACAGAATAGGAAAAGATTTTTACTAATCGTACATCTGATAGAGGGCTAATATCCAGTATATACAAAGAACTCAAGAAGTTAGACTCTAGAGAACCAAATAGCCCTATTAAAAAATGGGGAACAGAGCTAAACAAAAATTCTCAACTGAGGAAATTTGAAGGTCTGAGGAGCACCTAAAGAAGTGTTCAACATCTTTAGTCATCAGGGAAATGAAAATCAAAACAACCCTGAGATTCTACCTCACACCAGTCAGAATGGCTAAGATACAAAAACTCAGGTGGCAGCAGATGCTGGTGAGGATGTGGAGAAAGAGGAATTGCTGGTGGGATTGCAAGCTGGTACCAGCACTCTGGAAATCAGCTTGGCTGTTCCTCAGAAAATTGGACATAGTATTACCTGAGAACCTAGCTATGTCATTCTTGGGCATATACCCAAAAGAATCTCCAACATATAACAAGGACACATGCTGCACTATGTTCCTAGCAGCCTCATTTATAATAGCCATAAGGTGAAAAGAACCCAGATGTCCTCTAACAGAGGAATGGATACAGAAACTGTGGTACATTTTCACAATGGAGTACTACTCAGGTATTAAAAACGATGAATTCATGAAATTCTTAGGCAAATGGATGGACCTAGAAAATATCATCCTGAGTGAGGTAACCCAATCACCAAAAACACACATCTTATGCACTCACTGATAGTGGATATTAGCCCAACAGTTCTGAATACCCAAGATACAATTCACAGACCACATGAAGCTCAAGAAGAAAAAAAGACCAAAGTGTGGGTGCTTCGGTCCTTCTTAGAAAGGAGAACAAAATACTCACAGGAGCAAATATGAAGACAAAGTGCAGAGCAGAGACTGAAGGAAAGGTCATCCAGAGACTGTCCCTCCTGCAGATTCATCCCAGATACCAACACCAAACTCTGACACTATTGTTGATGCTAAGAACTGCTTGCTGAAAGGAGCCTGGTATAGCTGCCTCCTGAGAGGCCCTGCCAGAACCTTACAAATACAGAGTAGAATGCTCTCAGGCAACCATTGCATTGAGTACCAGGTCCCCAACAGAGGAGTGAGAGAAAGGACTGAAGGAACCGAAGGGGTTTGGAACCCCATAGGAAGAGCAACAAACTATGACCCACCCAGACCCCCCAGAGCTCCCAGGAACTAAGCCACCAACCAAGGAGTACACATGGTTCCAGCTGCATATGTAGCAGAGGACAGACTTGTCAGGCATCAATGGGAGTAGAGGTCCTTGTTCCTATGAAGGCTCCATAGATGCCTGTGTGTAGGGGAATCAAAGGCAGGAAATGGGAAATAGGTGGGTGGGTAGAAGAACACCCTCATAGAAGCAGGGGGAGGGGGATGGTATAGTGGGTTTCCTGGAGTGGGGAAACAGGATAAGGGGATAACACTTGAAATGTAAATAAATTAAAATAAATATATAAATAAATTTCTCTGCCATTTTATTATTAAGTAATGTTTTGGTTTCTTTGGAATGATCAAATTCTCTCACTCTGTCTTCTTCTTTCTCCTTCTCCCTCTCCTTTTTCTTCCCTCCCAACCTCCCCTTGCCTGCCTGCCTTCCTTCTTTCCTCCCTCCCTCCCTTCCTTCCTTCCTTCCTTCCTTCCTTTTTTAGTCTCTTATGTGTTGTAATGTCACACATTCAACACATGGAGTTCAGGTGAACCTGCGAGCATCAGTGAGTAAGACATATTTTTATTCATGCATAGAAGATAAAATCTTTAGCAAAAATATAGAGTGGTTTAGTGTAAAATTCATATTATAGAAGACCACAGAGTTGAATGACCACTCAAGAAATGTAAGGGTAAGTAATCTACATTATGTGTTGAAAGTGTGAAAGAGAAAACAATGACAGAAATATCCTTAATGAAACCAAAAGTGAAGGTCTGGCTTGTGTTATAAAAGAAAGAAGTCAATGAATTCAGCATATGGATCATGAAATAAAACAGTCTAGAGTGATAAGCCAAAATATGATGGGGAATGTGAATGTTCTACTATAGTGAGATTATAGAATATTTTTAAAATTTATGGCATTAAATTTATGTGAGTATTTGTGTATGTGTATATGTGTTTCTGCTAGCACATGTGCATGTGTGTGAGAGTATATGTGCATGTAGCCAAAGATGAATCTTGGGCATTTTCGTCAATCATTCTTTACTTTTTTTTGTGAGTTAGACTCTCTCATTGAACCTGGAGCTCACCAGCTCAGCTAGACTTTCTGCCTAAATACTTTTCAGTGATTCTACTGTTTCTACTTCCCCAATACAGGATTATAGACATGAACCACCATCCCTGGCTATTTTGTATGGATGCTTGGATCCAAATTGAGGTAGTCGTGTTTGTACGGGAAGCAATTTACTGACTGAACCATCTATCTAGTGCTTGTCATGCTGTTAAAAAGAGTTGGAGATAAAACATCTGCTGCAGTTAAAGCAGCAGAGAAAACCCATCACAAGTGTGGCCATCACTGCTGGTGAAAATTTCATGCCAGAAAAGGTCTACAATTCTGGGAGACTATTGTTTCAGTACCATTGCCTCTGAAAGACACTGTCTACAGCCAACCCATCCATGTACAAGAGCTAAAATAAGTCGGCTGGGGCATGCTAATATCACAGCCAAGAACCACTATACATCTATTATAATAGACTTTGATGTGCTCTAGTAATGTCCAATAAGTGAATTTTTTGAGTCCATTGCTATTCTGACACAAAGGCAGGGAATGCCAAGAACATTATTCTGAGTAGATTCAAAAACATGTATACCAGCAGCTCTTGCTCCCAGGTCTGTACCAGAAGCTTCTGCTCACATGTGGTTCTCACAGAAATGCAAGATTGGATGAGGACTAAAAGGTTTTATTCTAACAGCTAGAACTCTTTTCACAAATATTTAGACTATTGTCAGAAATATACATCTGAGTCAGAGGGTACCCACTGAATTTCCAGGTTCTTGTGTCTTAGAACAAGGAATTGTTCCTGAGGCAAATGGTAGTGGTAGAAACAGAGTTTATTAAGGAAGAAATCACTTCTAAAAATGGAAACAGGTGCAGTTCATGGATTAGGATAGTTCTGGCTAAATCAATCTTGTTAACAGAGACCATTATGATGATATTGCCAACACTGTGGAAAAAATGTCAGTCACAATGTGTTGAAAACATGTGAAGAATAGAGAAGCATGGGATGTCTGAGATTTCAAATCAGTTTGTGGAATCCAAAAGAGAGTTTAAGACAAAAAACAAATCTAGGGAAAATATTCTCAAAAGCCACCTAGCAGAAGCTGCCTTTTCTCTGTAGGAATCACATCCTGATCTCTCCATTATCTCTGATGTTTCTTCTCAAAACATTCAAGCAAATCCAAATAAATGCTATGTCTAGCAACCTGTCCATCCAATTACAGCATCTGAGGAGGACAGGGGGTGGCTGTGCTGTTGCTATTTGTTCTTGCTGATACAACGGATTGCTTAGGTACTCTGATCATGATTCTCACTTCTGGTGAGGCATGCTACTTTCCTCTGTTCAGTACTTAGATGGGAATAATTCTGACTAAATGGCTGTTTTGTAGTGGCCTATATATTCAGAGACAGGAAGACTGTGATGGCAAGCAACAGGCCCTTCTTTTGGAGGCTACTCTGATGGTTAGGTGGATATAAACTTTACCTTGTTCACAGAATTATCAAACATATTCTAAAATATTACTCCGAGGCTCTGTGTATGATGTATGGATGAAACCCACTTGATCTATGAGTTTAGGTGTTGTTCACTTCTGGAGTTCATTATGTACATACAAAAAAGGCCATATATAAAACACTTGTGGTTACAAGTATTCTAGATGAGAAGGACTCAAAGTGCACTAAAGATTTAGGGGTGGACAGATGGATACAGAGAAAACTCTGGAGCCTAGCAGCACTGTTATTTTAGGATGCAGCATCAAGGAACAGAGCAGTGGCATAACTGGCTCACCCACAAAAGCAAGAGTGTCTGGAACAGCTGGAATAGAGCTAAGATGTGCTAGATGTCTCAGATGTGGCTTAGGATCACATGTTTCCTAAGGTAACTGTGAACATGACCTAAAAAAAGTTACTATATAAATGTAAAATTATAAAAATTACATAAAATATAAATGTAAAAAACATGAGATTATTTGGGAGGTTAATATTCTTGTAACTTGAGTACACAGTTCTTATAGATGTTGTAGATGGCAAAGGTGAGTGGCAACTTCACAACAAAATGGATAGGGAGCTACAAACACAAGTTCCTTACTTTGCTCAAGGGCTGGCCTTTGTTGCAAAGTTTTGTTGAACCCATGCTGGTGTTAAGCTACTGTCCTCTCTGTCCAGCCTATGCTTCTTCTATCTGCTTAGAGAAGGACAACTAACTGGGAGACTGAGCTTGTGCTTTCAGTCAAGGAGAAAACAAGGACATGATTGTAAGCCATGCTCCTGAAGCTCCTGGAACAGGTCAGCTCTGCATGCAAACTCTGAAAGAAGCTAAGGGCATGGATTAAGTTCTGCAGACCTACATGCAGTTTGGGCAAGACAGGAAAGGGAAAGTGTGAGAAGGAAGAAAGAGTCAGGAAAAAGAACAAGTACATGATGTTAGGAAGCAGATGCCATGGGTTTCCAGGTACAGGTCCAAGCTTTTATGTGGCTGCAGAAAGATAGCTGGCAAAAACAGTTTAATGCTACCTTTCTCTTTCCTCCAATGTGGATGCTTTTGCTTATGAGTGACTCTAGTAGCCTCTGTCTGTATTGAGACATACACTAAAAGCCAGCATCAACAAGGGAGACGTTTCTGAGAAATATGAAAACCAGAATTCATGACAAAGACTTTGCTAGGAATGAACCAGCTTTCCTGTACTTCTCTTGGTTCCTTAGCTCGGAAATATGCCTGTCAGTGAAACCCAGCTATCTAAATAGGAACATCTCACTTTGTATGAGCTCAGAGGACCCTGTCTTCCTTTACCTAAAGTGTTAGCATACTGAGTTTCTCAAATGGAAATGTTAAAGCAAAGA
>JADRCD010204583.1:0-23451 GCA_019843815.1 Montemys delectorum | reverse complement strand
CCAGTTTCTGGCTATTATAAATAAGGCTGCTATGAACATGGTGGAGCATGTGTCCTTATTACATGATGGAGCATCTTGTGGGTATATGCCCAGGAGTGGTATGGCTGGGTCCTCTGGTAAAACTATGTCCAATTTCCGGAGGAACCGCCACACTGATTTCCAGAGTGGTTGTACCAGTTTGCAATCCCACCAGCAATGAAGGAGTGTTCCTATTTCTCCACAGCCTCTCCAGCATCTGCTGTCACCTGAGTCTATTAAAAAATGGGCATAGAGCTAAACAAAGAATTCTCTACTGATGAACACCAAATGGCTGAGAAACACCTAAAGAGATGTTCAACATCCTTCATCATCAGGGAAATGCAAATCAAAACAACTCTGAGATTCCACCTCACACCAGTCAGATTGGCTAGGATAAAAAAAACCCACTATTTTTAGGAGTGTCCTGTGGGTATTTCTGAGCTCTGAAAGTATTTCCTTGAAGTAAGAGAAAAGGACTGAGCCAAAGGAGGAAGCCAGTTTCAGGAAGAACCGTTATTTTCTCTCTTGGCATGTTGATCCTATGACCTTTCGTTGGCTTCTTCTGGGTACCTTACCACCCTGATTTCATTGTCTAGACCTGGATGCCCCTGGGGTTCCCTTGGTGCACCGTGTCCAGCGGGGAATGAGAGTATTTGACTAAACCCAGAAATATTAGACACTAAATGGAAATGGTCCCAAGCCATCCAGGATGGCCCGGAGAATGGAACAACCCCCATTGCCTAGGCCACTGTGCCTGCTGCTTTATGTATTCATCTTCCCAATTTGACTGAAAGTTTATTAAAGTACAACATATATTTTTTTTAGCTTTTAGAGCCTTTTCAAACAAATATCAGTTGTTTTAAACGAACGCAAATAGTTTTTATCAGCTTCTTAATATTGCTTATTAAGAAAGGGGAAAAATAAGATCATCTGTTGATGCTTCTTTGTGTATTTGCATGGTCTGCCTCCAGATTTAGCCTCTCAGATATTTTTTGAGTATTTATTGTACATGGATAGTTCATGGATATTTCATAGATACACAATACGCTGTGATTTTTTTTTTTTTTAAATTCTGGTGTTTCCATCTAAACAAATTAACATGATTTCTCTTGATGAAAAGAGTCAACCCCCTGCTCATTATACAATGTTTTGTGATTACTAGATCTTGTGTGGCAAATCTGAGAACGCCAGGCTGGTTGTGCAGATCGACAATGCCAAGCTGGCCTCTGATGACTTCAGGACCAAGTGAGTGGGTGGATCGGTGGGGCGTTGTTGCTTGTCTCCACCTCCGTTCCCTCCCTCCCTTTCCTCTGTTGTTCACACAGGCCAGTGTTGATCAAGATTTTCCCTAGGAGTTTCCCCAAGATCCACACTCCCTCCTCTTCCCCTTTGTAGAATGGCATCTCCAGCCCCAACCTCAACTCCACCAAACTGTATGTCTATGACTAGCCTAGTCCTCTACTGTGCACAGAACTCAGTCATGAGAATGTGGGAAGTATATTCATCCTGGAAGCCTCACAAGTTTACAAGCTCTTATCTCCTCTGATTCACTGTCTTTGTGAAAAGTAATTAACATGCACTTCCCTGTAGGATCTTCTTCTGGATCTTGACAACTTAAGTAGAAGAAGATGGTTATAAAAACTAGTATCCGTCATTCCTAATTATCCAACAAAGCAAATGACAGCAGAGTCAGGGGTAGGCTACCCAGTTCCTACCCAGTCTATCCCTGATTTTCCTGTGATTGCAGGTATGAAACAGAGCTCAGTCTGAGGCAGCTGGTGGAGTCAGACATCAATGGCCTGCGCAGGATCCTGGATGAGCTGACCCTGTGCAAGTCTGATCTGGAGGCACAAGTGGAGTCCCTGAAGGAGGAGCTGCTGTGTCTCAAGCAGAACCACGAGCAGGTGAAGCCTCCCAGAGAGAAGCACATAGTCTGACTGGCCAGGACATGTTGTTAGCTGCCACAGGCTGTGGGGAGAGGCTATGGGTTGAGGCTCAATTAGCTCAGAAAGCTGTTCTCCAAACAAAAATGTATTTGTAGAGAATGAGTAATCTTGATAGGAGATTAGGATTTTC
Source organism: Montemys delectorum (assembly GCA_019843815.1). Taxonomy (NCBI): domain Eukaryota; kingdom Metazoa; phylum Chordata; class Mammalia; order Rodentia; family Muridae; genus Montemys; species Montemys delectorum. The sequence continues at coordinate 21,357 of JADRCD010204583.1, read as the reverse complement.
TGCCAGAGGCAGGAACAAGAATAAAGGAAGTTGGCTAGCTAGGTCAGTAACAAAAGGTCAGAGCAAAGGCAGCTGCTGTAGTTTCTGTTACTCCCAAATGAGAGTGAATGTGGACTCCACTTCAGACTATGATTCTCCATTTTGAACAGCAAGGAACAGGGTGGCTTAGGGCTGCCCAACAAGAGGGCTGAGCTGGACTCAGAACACAACTCTTCATTGCTCTTCAAAATGCTTTCTGATATCTATGCTGCTTGGAGTAAAATGTTCGTCAGTCACTACCATGTAGGAAACAGACAGGTGCAACTAAACATCCTAGAACTATGTAGTGACAGTTAATGCTAACCAAGAGCTTATTATTATGCACCAAATTTGTGCTAAGCAAATTTGAGCTTCAGAAGGAAAAAAAAAAGAGCAGTTTGAAGATTTTAGAACAGTAGTTCTTAACCTCTGGGTCATGACCCCTTTTGAAGGTTCAAATGAACCTCTCATAGGGGTCTCTTAAGATCATTATAAATATCAAATATTTACATTATGATTTATAACAGTAGCATAATAACAGTTATGAAGTAGCAATGAAAATAATTTTATGTTTGGGGATCACCTAAACATGAGGAACTGTTATTAAAGGGTTGAACCACTAGGAAGGTTGAGGACCATTGTTCTAGATGCTTCTAGAATTTATATGGAATTGTTAAAGATGAGATACAATTTAAGTCTGTCTGATGGCGGCATAAGCCCAGAATCTGTTCTGTTGTCTCCATGAAGAAGTCAATAGTAAGATGTAGAGATGTTCACTTCGTTTTCTTTGTAGTCAGACATTGTCCAAGCTTAAGGATAAAAATACTTAAGACTATGATGGGGATATCTCAGCAAGACCTCTGAACTGGGCTTTTAGGGAGTAGGGCTTGACTGGTTGCCGGTTATGTCTCAGCTCTGATACAAAACCATGATATCCCTCTCAATAAAAAGTGTTATGTTTAGCATGAAGGGCAGAATGGGATATGGACTAGAAGGTGCTTTGTGAAAGGAGTCAATCGGTCACTGACCATAGGGAAAAGGATCCTGGGAAAGAATGGAATGGAGATTGTAGAAGGATTCAATGCACCAGACGCCAGACTGCATTCTCTCAAGGAGAACATCAACATCCACTGTTGATATTCTAAGTTTTCTGCTTTACCCCACCAGGAAGTCAACACCCTGCGCTGCCAGCTTGGAGACCGCCTCAACGTGGAGGTGGACGCTGCTCCCACCGTGGACCTGAACCGTGTGCTCAATGAGACCAGGTGTCAGTACGAGGCCCTGGTGGAAACCAACCGCCGGGAAGTGGAGGAGTGGTTCACCACACAGGTGGGCACCTGAACCCATGGTTGCTCAAGAACTGAGTCCCCAGGACTGTAAGGCAGGGTCTGATCCTGTCCCTCTCCTTGTCTATTGCAGACAGAGGAGCTGAACAAGCAGGTGGTGTCCAGCTCAGAGCAGCTGCAGTCCTGCCAGGCCGAGATCATTGAGCTGAGACGCACAGTCAATGCCCTGGAGATCGAGCTGCAGGCCCAGCACAACCTGGTGTGTAACGTCCAGATCTGCTGCTGAGCAGTGTGGAGTTGGGAGACAGAGACACTGGGGTGTCCTTGGTCTCTCTCTCTCTCTCTCTCTCTCTCTCTCTCTCTCTCTCTCTCTCTCAGCTCTTGAAGCCTGTGAGTTCTTTGGAAGGCCCTTCAGGAACCTTCAGAGGGAACAGCTCTGTGACAGCCTTTGTCTTCTCCCCCACAGAGAAACTCTCTGGAGAACACCCTGACAGAGAGTGAGGCTCGCTACAGCTCCCAGCTGTCCCAGGTGCAGTGCCTGATCACCAATGTGGAGTCCCAGCTTGGTGAAATCCGGGCTGACCTGGAGCGTCAGAACCAGGAGTACCAGGTGCTGCTGGATATTCGGGCCCGGCTGGAGTGTGAGATCAACACGTACAGGGGCCTGCTGGAGAGCGAGGACTGCAAGTGAGTAATGCTGAATAACTTTTCCTTGGGGTAAAGTAGTTTTCTTGGCGGGAATTAACTTATCCCTTCACATTTCCACCTGGAGACATCTAAAGGAAGGGTCCTGACTGTGTTTCTAGTGTCTTCATGTGTGTTGAACCCACTCTGCCCTAACTTGATCCAATCATTTCCTGTCTCCAGGCTACCCTGCAATCCCTGTGCCACAACCAACGCATGTGATAAGCCCATTGGGCCCTGTGTCTCTAACCCTTGTGTCACAAGATCTCGGTGTGGACCTTGCAACAGTTTTGTGCGTTAGAGATACCATTGCCAGAAGGGGGACAGAGAGATCAGTTACGCCTTAACGTCATCTCATCTCAAGACCTCAAAAAAGTGCCTGCACTGGACAAAGGCAGACTAGTGCTTGAGGTCAGTTCCAGCCTGCAGTGCAGTTTCTGGTTTGATCCTTGGGCACAAAAGATGCAAAGTCTGTCTTTTGAGAAATGTACAATAGGATCAAGTACCATCTGCTCACACAAAGCCATATGTACATAGGCAATGCTATTGGTTAATAAAAACTTATCCGAATGTGATTTTATCTGAATGTGTGCAAAGAATTCCGTTGAGTGTGGGGGAACTGGTCGGCAAGCTTGTGAAACAAAACATCAGTGGACTTAACCTTTCTTGTTACATTTTCTGTCTTAAATGCAATATAAATCTTTTGTCTTCCCAATAAATTCTTATTCTGGCATGAAAATCTGAATTGTCTCTTTCACTCAGTATTAACCAGTGTTTCCCCACTAGATGGAAGGTCCAGTCTCCCTCATATACGGCTTGTGATTTCCTTCAAGGAAAAAGCCTTTTTCTGATGTTACCCACTGGCCAGAACTGGCACCAAAAAGGATAGAGAGAGGAGGTGGGTGTAGGTCTGGGTAGTGTTAGAGACCATGGCCAAGGTTTTTCCAGTAGATGACATTTGTGTTGAGATCTGAAACTAGAGAAGGGACATCCAGAGGGAAAGAACATTCCAGAGAAGCACCCGTGAGTCAAGAGAGGGAAGGAAGCTGTACCTTTGGAGCATGAGGGGGCCCATGTGCCTGCAGCAGGGCAGAGTGGGGAGTGGCTGACTGGGGGTGTGCAGGGCTCATTGGTTTTGGGAGAAACTGATTTCATTTACTTATTTAAGTGTGTGTGTGTGTGTGTGTGTGTGTGTGTGTGTGTGTGTATGCGTGTACATTTGTAAGGAAGCCAGAAGTTGACACTAGACATCTTCCTCTGTTACTGTCCTTGCTATTTCAGACAGGGTCTGTCACTGTACCTAGGGCCTGCAAGTCCCACAGATCCTCCTGTCTCCATCCCCTTCTCCAGTGCTGGGCTTACAGGTATGCTCCACTGCATCTGGCTTTGTATGTGAGTGTTAGGGGTTCTGATGCAGGCCAGTGTTGTGGGAAATATTAAAAAAAGTGAGCTGGACTTTCTCTCCAGTGACTGTCTAAGGTGGGACCAGTGAAGAACGCACACGCCGCAGAAGTGGCAGAGCGGTGGGGACAGGGTCCTTCCTGTCTCCATCTGTACCTAGGAGCTGCGACTGTTCCAAAAGCCTCTGTGCATGAGTCCTGCCAGGAGAGAGTTGGTCTTCCAGGATTGCTGACACAGGCTTACAGACCCATAGGAGGGACAAGCTCACAGCAGAGACAGCAAGACCAACAACTAACACCAGAGAGAACCAGACGGCAAAAGACAAGCACAAGAACCTTACCAATAGAAACCAAGGCTACATGGCATCACCAGAACCCAGGTCTCCACAACAGCAAGTCCTGGATAACCCAACACACCGGAAAAACAAGATTTGGATTTAAAATCACTTCTCATGATGTTGATAGAGGACTTTAAGAAGGCCATAAATAACTCCCTTAAAGAAATACAGGAGAACACAGGAAAACAGGTAGAGGACCTTAAAGAGGAAACACAAAAATCCCTTAAAGAATCACAGGAGACACAGCCAAACAGGTGAAGGAATTGAACAAACGATCCAGGATCTAAAAATGGAAGTAGAAACAATAAAACCTCAAAGGGAGACAACCCTGGAGATAGAAAACCTAGGAAAGAGGCTAGGAGTTATAGATGCAAGCATCACCAACAGAATACAAGAGACAGAAGAGAGAATCTCAGGAGCAGAAGATACCATAGAAAACATTGACACTACACTCAAAGAAAATGCAAAATGCAAAAAGCTCTTAACCCAAAACATCCAGGAAATCCAGGACACAATGAAAAGACCAAACTTAAGGGTAATAGGAATAGAAGAGAGTGAAGATTCCCAACTTAAAGAGCCAGTAAAAATCTTCAACAAAATCATAGAAGAAAACTTCCTTAATCTAAAGAAAGAGATGCCCATAAATGTACAAGAAGCCTACAGAACTCCAAATAGACTGGACCAGAAAAGAAATTCCTTCCATCACATAATAATCAAAACACCAAATGCATAAAGCAAAGAAAGAATATTAAAAGGAGTAAGGGAAAAAGGTCAAGTAATAAATAAAGGCAGGACCATCAAAATTACACCAGACTTCTCACCAGAGACTATGAATGCCAGAAGATCCTGGGCAGATGTCATACAGACCCTAAGAGAACACAAATGCCAACCCAGGCTACTATACCCAGCAAACTCTCAATTACCTTAGATGGAGAAAATAAGATATTCCATGACAAAACCAAATTCACACAATATTTTTCCACAAATCCAGACCTTCAAAGGATAATAAAAGGAAAACCAAACACAAGGAGGGAAACTACACCCTAGAAATAGCAGGAAAATAATTTTAACAAACCAAAAAGAAGATAGTCACATAAACATAATTCCACCTCTAACAACAAAAATAACAATCACTTTTTCTTACTATCTCTTAACATCAATAGACTCAATTCCCCAATAAAAAGACATAGACTAACAGACAGGATATGTAAACAGGACCTAACATTTTTCTGCATACAGGAAACCCACCTCAGTGACAAAGACAGACACTACCTCAGAGTAAAAGGCTGGAAACAATTTTCCAAGCAAATGGTCCCAAGAAACAAGTTGAAGTAGCCATCCTAATATCGAATAAAATTAACTTTCAACCTAAAGTTATCAAAAAAGATAAGGAGGGACATTTCATACTCATCAAAGGTAAAATCTACCAAGATGAACCCTCGACTCTGAACATCTATGCTCCAAATGCAAGGGCACCCACAATCATAACAGAAACATTACTAAAGTTTAAAGCACACATTGAACTTCACACAATAATAGTGGGAGACTTCAACATCTAACTCTCAGCAATGGACAGATCAGGGAAACACAAACTAAACAGAGACACAGTGAAACTAACAGAAGTTATGAACCAAATGGATTTAACAGATATCTATAGAACATTTTATCTTAAAACAAAAGACTATACCTTCTTCTCAGCGCCTCATGGCACCTTCTCCAAAATTGACCATGTAATTGGTCACAAAACAGACCTCAACAGATACAAGAAGATTGAAATTATCCCATGCATCCTATCAGATCACCATGGACTAAGGCTGATCTTCAATAACAACATAAACAATAGAAAGCTTACATACACGTGGAAGCGGAACAATCTACTCAATGATAACTTGGTCAAGGACAAAATAAAGAAATTAGAGACTTTTTAGAGTTTAATGAAAATGAAACTACAACATACCCAAATTTATGGGACACAATGAAAGCAGTGCTAAGAGGTAAACTCATAGCTCTGAGTGCCTCTAAAAAGAAACTGGAGAGAGCATACACTAGCAGTTTGACAGCACAACTGAAAGGTCTACAACAAGAAGAAGCAAATAGAGCCAAGAGGAGTAGAAGGCAGGAAATAATCAAACTGAGGGCTGAAATCAATCAAGTAGAAACAAAAAGAACTATACAAAGAATCAACCAAGCCAGAAACTGCTCTTTGAGAAAATCAACAAGATAGATAAACCCTTAGCCAAACTAACCAGAGGGCACAGAGACAGTATCCAAATCAACAAAATCAGAAATGAAAAGGGAGACATAACAACGGAACCTGAGGAAATCCAAAAGATCATTTAATCCTACTACAAAAACCTATACTCAACAAAACTGAAAAATCTGAATGAAATGGACAATTTTCTAGACAGATACCAGATACCAAAGGCAAATCAGGATCAGATAAACTATCTAAACAGTCCTATAATCCCTAAAGAAATAGAAGGAGTTGGGCTGGAGAGATGGCTCATTGGTTAAGAGCACTGACTGCTCTTCTAAAGGGCCTGAGTTCAATTCCCAGCAACCACATGGTGGCTCACAACCATCTGCAATGGGATCTGATGCCCTCTTCTGGTATGTCTGAAGAAAGCAATAGTGTACTCATTTGGATAAAATAAATAAATCTTACAAAAAAAAAAAAAAAAAGAAATAGAAGGAGTCATTAATAGTCTCCCCACCAAGAAAAGCCCAGGACCAGATGGGTTTAGTGCAGAATTCTACAACACCTTCAAAGAAGACCTAAGGCCAATGCTCCTCAAACTATTCCATGAAATAGAAATAGAAAGTACTCTACCAAATTCTTTCTATGAGGCCACAATTACTCTGATACCTAAGCCACACAAAGACCCAACAAAGAAAGAAAATTTCAGACCAATTTCCCTTATGAATGAATATCAAAGCAAAAATACTCAATAAAGTTCTTGCAAACTGAATCCAAGAATACATCAAAATGATCATTCATCATGATCAAGTAGGCTTCATCCCAGGGATTCAGGAATGGCTCAATATATGGAAATCCATCAATGTAATCCACTATATAAACAAACTTGAAGAAAGAAAATCACATGATCATTTCATTAGATGCTGAGAAAGCATTTGACAAAATCCAACACCCCTTCATGATAAAAGTCTTGGAAAGATCAGGAATTCAAGGCCCATACCTAAACATAGTAAAAGCAATAGACAGAAAACCAGTAGCCAACATCAAACTAAATGGAGAGAAACTTGAAGCAATCTCTCTAAACTCAGGGACTAGACAAGGCTGATCACTCTCTCCCTACCTGTTCAATATAGTACTCAAGATCCTAGCCAGAACAATTAGACAACAAAAGGAGGTCAAAGGGATACAAATTGGAAAGCAAGAAGTCAAAATATCACCATTTGCAGATGATATGATAGTATACTTAAGTGATTCAAAAAATTCCACCAGAGAACTCCTAAACTTGATAAACAACTTCAGCAAAGTGGCTGGATACAAAGTTAACTCAAATAAATCAGTGGCCTTCCTCTACTCAAAGGATAAAGAGGCTGAGAAAGAATTTAGGGAAACAACACTTTTCACAATAGTCACAAATAATATAAAATATCTTGGTGTGACTCTGTCTAAGCAAATGAAAGATCTGTATGACGAGAACTCAAGTCTCTGAAGAAAGAAATTGAAGAAGATCTCAGAAGATGGAAAGATCTCCCATGTTCATGGATTGGTAAGACTAATATAGTAAAAATGGCCATCTTGCCTAAAACAATCTACAAATTCAATGCAATCCTCATCAAAATTGCAACTCAATTCTTCATAGAGTTAGAAAGAGGAATTTGCAAATTCATCTGGAATAACAAAAAACCTAGGATAGTGAAAACTATTCTCAACAATAAAAGAACTTCCAAGGAGAATCACAATCCCTGACCTCAAGCTGTCCTACAGAGCAATTATGATTTAAAAAAAAAAGGCATGGTATTGGTATAGTGACAGGCAGGTAGATCAATGGAATAGAACTGAAGACCTAGAAATGAACCCACATACCTATGCTCACTTGATCTTTGACAATGGAGCTAAAACCATCCAGTGGGAAAAAAGACAGCATTTTCAACAAATGGTGCTGGTTCAATTGGCGGTTAACATGTAGAAGAATGCAAATGAATCCATTCTTATTTTCTTGTACAAAGCGCAGGTCCAAATGAATCAAGGGACTCCACATAAAACCAGATACACTGAAGCTAATAGAAAAGAAAGTGGGGAAGAGCCTCAAGTACATGGGCACAGGGGAAAATTTCCCTAACAGAACACCAATGGCTTGTGCTGTATGATCAAGAATCGACAAATAGGACCTCATAAAATTGCAAAGCTTCTGTAAGGCAAGGACACTGTCAATAGGACAAAACGGCAACTGACAGAGTGGGAAAAGATCTTTACCAACCCTATATCCAATATATATAAAGAACTCAAGAAATTAGACTCCAGAGAATGAAATAACCCTATTAAAAAGTAGAGTACAGAGCTAAACAAAGAATTCTCAACTGAGGAATACTGAATGGCTGAGAAGCATCTAAAGAAATGTTCAACATCCCTAGTCATCAGGGAAATGCAAATCAAAACAACCCTGAGGTTCTACCTCACACCAGTCAGAATGGCTCAGATCAAAAACTCAGGTGACAGCAGCTGCTGGTGAGGATGTGGAGAAAGAGGAACACTTATCCATTGATGGTGGGATTGCAAGCTGGTACAACCACTCTGGAAATCAGTTTGGTGGTTCCTCAGAATAGTGGACATAGTACTACCTGAGGACCCAGCTATACCACTTTTGGGCATATACCCAGAAGATGCTCCAACATGTAATAAGGACACATGCTCCAGTATGTTCATAGCAGCCTTATTTATAATAGCCAGAAGCTGGAAAGGACCCAGATATCCTTTGACAGAGGAATGGCTCCAGAAAATGTGGTACATTTTCGCAATGGAGTACTACTCAGCTATTAAAAAGGATGAATTCATGAAGTTCTTAGGCAAATGAATGGAACTAGAAAATATCATCCTGAGTGAGGTAACCTAATCACAAAAGAACACACATGGCATGCACTCACTGATAAGTGGATATTAGCCCAGAAGTTCATAATACCCAAGATACAATTCACAGACCACATTAAGCTCAAGAAGAAGGAAGACCACAGTGTGGATAGCCAGTACTTCTTAGAAGAGGGATCAAAATACCTATGGTAGGAAATACAGAGACCAAGTTTGTGGCAGAAACTGAAGGAAAGGCCATCCAGTGACTGTCCCACCTAGGAATCCATCCCATATACTGTCACCAAACCCAGACACTATTGTGGATGCCAATAATTGCATACTGACAGGAGCCTGATATAGCTGTCTCCTGAGAGGCTCTACCAGTGCCTGACTAATACAGAAGTGGATGCTTACAGCCATCCATTGGACTGAAAACAAAGTCCCCAATGGAGTAGCTAGAGAAAGAAACCAAGGAGCTGAAGGGGTTTCCAGTCCATGAAAGGAACAACAATATGAACCAGCCAGTACTCCCAGAGCTCCCAGGGTCTAAACCACCAACCAAAGAGTACACATTGAGGGACCCATGGCTCCAGCTGCACATGTAGCAGAGGATGACCTTGTGGGACATCAATGAGAGGAGAGGCCCTTGGTCTCATAAAGGCTTGATGTCCCAGTGTAGGGGAATGCCAGGACAGGGAAGTGGGAGCAGGTAGGTTAGTGAGCAGGGAGAGGGGAGGTGGGATAGGGAAGTTTTCAGAGGGGATAAAATATGCAATTTATTAGAAAACATCTAATAAAAAATGAGAAAAAAAAAGTGAGTCTGCATGTTCTTGGGCTAGTGTCAGCATCAGTGGGCCACAGGGCTCCAGCTGGGTGATCTCAACTCGGTGGTCTCTCTGCTTGCCAACTCTCCAGCGTGGCTGGAGCCCCCAAGTTCCCTTGTGATGGCTGATGCCAGCTTCTCTCTCCAGCTAGCCCCACTGCAACGTCTGGCTCGATTGTCCTGGTAGCCACTAGTTCCCTCTCTGCCATAAACTCCTGTAAACGGTGGTCCCACATTCCAGTGAGCAAGTAACTCAAAATTCTTGAAGCTTATAAATAACCAATCAGATCTATGTATCAATAAAATCACAATTTACAAGATGCCAATTCAATAATGATAATGACAAAAGCTTTATCCCAATTATTCTAACTTTATGATATTTTAACTACCTGTGGTTGGCTAAAGCCACACTGGATCACATCTGCCTCCATTTTACCTTCTTCCTCTTTCTTGAAAGGCTCTCTGTCTCTGCAACTCTTTGCTCTGCCTCCAGTTTCCCTTTCCAATCACAGGCCTCCTGCTGCCCTAATATAATTGGACAGGGAAAGTCCCACGACAGACCAGCAAGCACATGACAGCTAGAGCTGTCTTCTCAGCCCCCTGATTTTATTTTAAGTAAGAGAAAAGCTCCAGGAGAGTCTCAAAGCTGGATTAAGTGGCATCATCATTAAAGACTGTTTTGGTGGTTGAGCATGAGATAAGTTTCCAGAACATTGAGACTGAAAGCTCTGGGGGAGTGATGACAGCTACAACTCAAGTTGTTTTGATCCAAAAAGGAATCACTGACATGAACAACTGCTCACATCCCCATCCGTAAAAGGAAAGTGAGATAAGGGTGCCAGAAATCACACAGATTGCTCAAACTGTGGGAAGATAGGATCATAATGTATTGTGTCCCTAGTCATTACGAAACTCACACTAACACCTTGACAATGTCATGGGCTAGCCAGGCAGATGGGTGAGGCTCACCTGGTTCATATCTGAGCCCACAGCAGGTGTATGGGCGGAGATACCAATCTCTCATTTTTTAAAAAACATACAAGGGTAATCATCCACCTGAAATGTAAAGGCTAAAGGGACTTATAGGGTCCTTGTGGGCATGTGTATAAGAAATTAAGACTTGTGCCTCATAGATGTTGGAGCATTCAGAGTGGACGAAAATGGCTTCACAAGAAGGACTGGGAAGGCTGGCAGTGGCCTTCGTATGTTGCTACTAAGAGTTTAGGGTGTGGCAGATAGGAACGTAGATGTTTGAAAATTTAAAAGTGACTAAAAGGTGATAAGAATGTAAGCTAAACTCTCCCAGATTTTGGGTTTGAAAATGATGTTTTCATTTCCATCTTTAATAGTAACTCCATCTCAATCTTGGTTCCTGCTGTGTTACATGGTCTTTCTGAGCCTCACTTCTTTACGTTATAGAAAGAAAGAATAAAAACCAACTTTATTGTTTAATTTTTTTCTCTTCTATTTTTATCTTCCCCACTGCATTTGTGTGTGTGTGTGTGTGTGTGTGTGTGTGTGTGGTGTGGTGTGTTATTGTTGTTGTGTTAGGAGGAAGTTTCTATGATCAGCACATGTGGTATTTTCACCAATGATGATCATCAGAATTGTCCTAGGAGAGGACAGAAGCAAAGCATGGGTCTATCAGTGTCAATGTAGAGGTTATTTTTTTTACTCATGGTAGCTGAAAATAGCCCTTATGCCTATTTTCCACTCAAGAATGCAACAGTTAAGTTTATCGTGGAAGGACTGGTAAAAATGTTACATATTTGTATCTCATTTTCGTATCTTTCCATACTAAATATATTGTTGGTTGGTTTGGCAGAAAAAAATGTGAAAGGCTGGGAAGATAACTCAGTGGGTTGGGTAGATGGCTCAGTGGTTAAAATAATCACCTCAAAAACAATAGGACGGGAGTTTGGATCTCTAGAACCCCATAAGGGCTTGGTAGACATGGGTGACTACCTGTAACTCTGGCACCAGAAGACTGGGATCGGATCTCCAGAGCAAGGTCTCTAGTGAGATGAACTGTATGTTGGTGAGCTAGGGGATTGATCAAAAGGTCCCTCCTCAAAAGAATAAAGTGAACAAATGATCCCAGAAGATTCCTGAGACATCAACTTTGGGCCTTCACATGCTTGCACACAACACATATACATGTGTACCCCCAGTGTGTTCACATGTGAACATACACATATTCATGTACAAACACATGAAAAAAAAAGGAAACGAAAAGGAAAGAGTGTGATAAATGAGCAATGGTGACAGAGAAGAAGAGATGTGTATAGCTGTGGCTAAAAGCCCAGATGGAGAGGAAGCCAGAGGTCTCATTGGGGTGGCTCCTGTAGGCCATGTGGCAATCAGTAGACCATCCCTACCCAGAGTGAAATCCTTCTGAGAAAGGCATTCTATGGGGGCGAGGGAGATGATAAAGATGAAAGCATCAAGAGTGCTCTTGGCCACACTCTGTCCAATTAGCAGTAACTCCAAGGTAGCTTATCTTGAGTTGCAATGCAGAGACATGGGTGGTGGACTGGTGGGAGGAAGACATCCCGTGGTTTGGGGATCAGTTGAGGAAGTACTCAGAATCCTGGCAATAAGATGTAGCAAGTTTCATTCCGCATTTGGATGCAAGAGAAGGATTTAAAAAAAGTGAATGGGGGCAGGGATGTAATTAAGAGTGTAGGATGCTTCCTTAACGCGCACAAAGCGTCCTAAGCAAAGGATAGGCTTGGTGGTCTCTACTGCAACTCCAGCACTCAGAAAAGTGGAGGCAGGAGGGTCAGAAGTTCAAGGTCCTCTTCCACTAAGGAGTTTGAGGTCAGCAGGGGTTTTTTGTGAGATCCTGTTTCAAAAAATGAAACAAAACAAAAACTCAAAAAGATACAAGCAATCAGAAAACCAAACCAAACCAAAACCAAAAAGAAAGGAAAACCTCACATCGGTTTGATTCACATCGGTTTGATTCCGGTGCACTAAAATCAGGTTCTGGTCTGTGGTTGGTGCTGGAGGAAAAACAGAGAGAGAAGGAGGAGGAGAGAGAGGAGAAGGGGAGGAGAACGGAGGAAGAGGGAAAGGAGTGGGAGGAGGGAGAGTGAGACAAGAGAGAGTAGAGGGATGGGGAAGGGGAAAAAAGGGAAAAGCAGGAAGGACAAGGAAAAGAAAGAAAGAAAAAAGTTATCCTTTGTCCTGGACAACTTATAAATTGCTGTTTTACTTTATTGATGTTATAGCCCTATGTACTACTACTGTCTGCGTCTTTCCTCCCACTGAGCTATACCCACAGCCTGTGCGGATCTTTGTCTGAAGAGAAAGGGACACGCCCTCCTCTTCACGGTGACACTGTGTTCTTTGAAGGGAGAAATGGCTTTCTCATGTTAACAACCGCGCGGACAGGATTAGGCACGGAACTTGCTTTTGAAATCACTTCGGTGACAAGAACAGAGTTGCAGAGATCTTTTGAATGAAGCTTGCCGCAAAGGAGAAATTAAGAACTTAAGTGATTTGGCCACAGAATGACTGAGTTTGTGCCAGTCCCCCTGCCTGCAGTTATAATCATTTATAAAACTACAATGCTATGTATGTATGTATATATGATTCATATATCTAAATAATGTTAGTGATGAGAGAAAGTTGAAATAAAAGTGTGTATAAAGGTCAGAGAATTCCTCAACATTATTTAAAACATATGTATTTTTATTTTATGCATGTGTTTTGCTTGTGTGCATGCAACGGCAACAGGTGTGTGCAGTACCCCTGGAGGCCACCAGAGGTCGATGGACTTCCCCCCAGGAGCAGCCAGGTAAGTGCTGGGAACACAACCCAGGTTCTCTGGGAAAACAACCAGAGCTTTTAACCACTGATTCATCTCTCCAGCCCCCTCAATGTTTTTCATTTTTAAGTCTAGTTGGAGCGACCCAGGCTGGCTGTGGCTCCAATTCTATAGTTTCACAATTCTACTAGTTTCCCAGTGTGAGGAGAAAGGTGTACTACCTTTTGAAGCTTTGGTCTGGAAATTAACCCTCATCACTGCTATTTACATTATTAGCTGGAGAAGATTCCTTGGCCATAGCTAATTCCAAAGCAAGCAGAACTTGAGCACATTCCTGCCACGGTTTGGAAAGCCTGAGAGACAGACAGATAGGAATAGTTGAGATAGCCCATTAGCAGAACATTTCTATTGGCACAAAATATTTTATAGCAGAGCACTAGTCCTCATCCAAGATTAAGTGAGCCCTGACGGGCGAGGGAGTGAGTGTGGCCAGCACCTACAATCCTCTCGCTGATACCGTTGACTCCACTGTAACCAGAAAAACCAACTCCCACTTAATGATGATTTCATTTAGCAGAAACTTATTGGGTGCACTATATACACTAACCACTGTCAGTTGGTGAATAAGACAGCCCTGGTGTGTGTGCATGTGTGTATTTGCGTCAACCTAAATATTACTTAAGGATATTCTGATAACAAGACCTTCCTTGAGACAGAGAGACAGCTTGTGTAGTTAAGGGAAGTATGTAGAGAAAGGAGGATGACTTCAGGAGCAGGCAGACATGGGCTCCAGTCCAAGCTTTGCATCTTCTCATTAAAGTATTTGATCTCTGAGAGCCTTACTTTACTTATCTACAAGATGAGATGGCCTGCGGTGGTCTCATGATTGAATGCTTGCCTAGCATGAAGGGTTTACAAAAGAAATAAAGAACAAAACCTAAGAAAGAATGCCACCACAGCCACCATCCCACCCCAAATTGTAAAACTTGAACAGCACGCACACACACACACACTCACACCACACACAGGCACACACACACACACACACACACAGGCACACACACACACACACACAGAGGCAAATCCTACCTATAAATTGTCCAGTGTAGTCTGCCATGATGCTGTGTATGTAATGTCAGTAGATGAACACTAGAGGCCGCCAGAATAGAGGGCAAGCTTACTCTTTTTTTTTTTAACCAAGTTTTTTCCTTTGACAATTTCATACACGTGTATGTATTATGATGACTCTCATATACTCTCTTACCACACTCATCGCCTAGTTAACCCTTCCCTCATCTAATTGATGACTTCTGGTCTTGTTTTGTGACCTGTTTAGTTTAACCAGATCCATCTGTGTTAACATCTGTTTGTAACTAACTATTCATTGTAGCCTGGTTGTGTGTGTGTGTGTGGGGGGGGGGGGGGGGTGGGGGGGGAGCCAGTGGTTACACAGATGAAGGCGATAACTCCCCCATTTCATCTGCCAGTAGCAATTGCTCATTAGTGGAGCCCCCTTTTTCTTTCTTGCTTGACTGTTGATAATCTTATTTATTTAATTCAAAAAATTATTTCATTTTACATGTATGAGTGTTTTGCCTGTGTATATGTCTATACTTTGTAGGCATAGTGCCCACGGAGGTCAAACAAGGGTGTCAGATCTCCTGGAACTGGAGTTACTGAAGGTTGTGACCGTTCATGTGGATGATCATAATCTAAGCTGGGTCCTCTGCCAAAGCCACAAATTCGATAAACCACCGAGCCATCTCTCCAGCCCCTAATCCCATTTTTTTGCAGATATCTGATCTGTTGCAGCACTGTGGCTGCAATTGCTGTATGCTGTAGGCTGCCCAGAGGATGATATTTGGCGCGCCTTCACCTTGTCTTCTGCTATGACATTCTCCCCACCCCCTCTACAGCCATGTTCCTTGAGTGTTAGAAGGGAAGATGCAGATGTGTTTCAGAAGGCAGAGCGCTCATCTGTTTCTTGGCCTCAGGATCCAGTGCAGCCATGAGTCTCTGTAGGTGCTGTTCACTGGAAAAGGGGGTTCTCTGACTAAGGCCAGCAGTGGGCACCTGCCACTTACTTTAAACATGGTTTTTAAAGTTAGATTTACTCATTTTATTTAAGTATGAATTTCTTCAACGAGGAAAACCACAGTGTCTGCCACACACCAGAATTAATTCATGATATGTAGCATGACGAAGTATAAAAGTGCGACCATAGAAACAAGAAAAAATCAAATGGCTAGCACCTGATTTGGAGATGGAGAACGGATTTTAAACATAACAGGACAAGAAAGGAAAGATAGATTTGTGGACAGAAAAGAAAACTGTGTCCCTAAAGACTCCACAGACACAATTAAATGATGCTCTGGGGCAAATTTTGAAACATGTTTGACATAATGAAAAATGAAACATACTTCCCATAAAATAAGTTCCTATAAATTACTTAGGAAAGATGAATAGCTTAGTAGAGAAGTCGGCAGAAATAGGTAATTATCTAAAAGAAGTTGTATCTCTCTCTCTCTCTCTCTCTCTCTCTCTCTCACTCTCTGATTTCAGCTGTGGGAAATAATAGTTAGTTATTGTAGATGTACTAATAATGTAAAGTAGATGTACTAATAATGAAATATATTCTAATAAATGTGATGGAGTTTTGCAATTGGTCTACTAGACATACAATAAGATTTTTAAAAAGATTTATTTGTATTTTATATGTATGGCTGTGTATGGATGTTTGTATACCACATGCATACTTGATACCCACAGAGGCCAGAAGACAGCATTAAACCTCTTGGAACTGGAGTTACAGGAAGTGGTGAGCTGCCATGTGGGTGCTGGGAATCAGACTCTGGTCCTGCAGAAGAACAGCCTGTGCTCTTATCCACTGAGACATCTCTCTAGCCTAAGGACTCCAAGACGTTAAGACATTCAGTATAAGCTGGTCCCAGTGGAACATGTCTGTAGTCACAGCATTTGGGAAGGGGAAATAGGAGGTGTAAGAGTTCAAGGCACCTGCCACCAAGCCTGGTGGAATGAATCGCACCCCTAGGACCCACAAGGTGGAAGGAGAGAATCTACCCTTGAAAATTTGTCTTCTGACTTGCACACATACACACAACAACAACAACAGCAGCAGCAGCATGCATAGATATTTTAAAATTATAATAATGATAACGATGTGATATGGCAACCTGGGAAGATGGTTTTCATTAGTGAGAATTTTAGTTTCCTTAAAAACCCAGTTATGTTATGTGAATATATTTTTGTTTTAATCCTAGGTGTGGGACATGGGTCTGCTTCAGACTGTCCACTGAAGCTGACCACAGTTGTCTCGTACTCTGGCAGAGGCGTGGTTCTGCCAGCTGAGGACAGTTTATGCTTGGAATTCTGGGGACTCTTGAGAGAGTGTATAAATGCCAGAATCCTGCTGCTGCTCTCCCCACTGCTGCTGGTTCCTGCTGTTGTGTTTGTTGCTGTTGCTGGTTTGCTGGTTTGGTTTGCTAGTTGAAGTTATCCTGGAGATGAAAAGAGGACTTGCCCCTAGGAACTTGATACCTATAACCAGCAGGAATTAGTTTAAAGAGGTCCATTCCCCGTTTCCTCACTAGCATTTTTTTTTTTTTTTTTTTTTTTTAAAAAAAACTCACTCTGTAGACCAGGCTGGCCTCGAACTCAGAAATCCGCCTGCCTCTGCTTCCCAAGTGCTGGGATTAAAGGCATATGCCACCACTGTCCAACTCTAGCATTCTTTCTTACCTACTTAGTGTTGGGGGGGGTTGGAAGAGATTGGGGTGGAGAAAGGTGATAGATGTAAGAACCCAATAAAGTAGCCAAAAGTACAGTTACAGTTTATTGTGTATGCAAATGTGTGTGTCTCAGAGTCTGTATGAGCTTCTTATGCTTTGGTGGGGGGCTCTATTTATTTTACTATTTGCTTGCTTTGTCTTATTCTGGTTCTTTTTTATCTTATTATTGTTTATATTATTATATATTATTAATAAATTATTATTATTATTATTATTATCATTGATGCCTGTTTTTGTTCTAATGAGATAAAGGATATGGATTTGGGTGGGTGAGGAGTTGTGGAGGATCTAGAGCAATCAGAATATATTGTATGAAAAAAGTCCATTTAAAAAATAACATAAAAGGGGTTGGAGAGATGACTCAGCGGTTAAGAGCACTGACTACTGTTCTAGAGGTCCTGAGTTAAATTCCCAGCAACCACATGGTGGCTCACACCCATCTGTAATGGGATCCTATGCCCTCTTCTGGTATGTCTGAAGAGAGCTACAGTGTACTCATGTAAATACAATAAATATATCTTAAAAAAATAACATAAAAAAGAATATCTTAGATAGTGAAAATGCTCCACTGCTTCAGAGTGCCTCTTCTAACTACAGAAATTCAGTGGGATATGAAGACATCAGGTTTGGCTAATTTTCATACATGATGTTTATTTTACTTGCAAGTATTTTATATATAATAAACCTTATAAGATTTTCTTTTTTAAAAAAATCCATGGATACAAGTAAATAGAAATGAAATATTTATTTTCTGCTGTGCAAGCTATTCCCGCCAAAGAATATCAACAACTCAACAGAAAGTTGGGCAGTGGCTTGGGATGAAAAGGTAATTCACCAGAGAGGGAGCTCAGCTAGCATTTAAGCACACAATAGAGATGCACATTGACCTTGCTATCTTCTCTGGATCAGATGGGCAAGGTCACATTCCTTGACAGCCATCTTGTAGGTGAGGCATGAGGGGAATGAAACACAGGGCTGAAGGGGATGTAATTTAGTACCTTTATAAAAAGTGATATGACGCTCTTACCCTCTTGCTCTCTTGCCTCTCTCTTGCCTCTTGCCTCCTTGTGCCCCCTCTCCCCATTGCCTTCCCCCTCTCTCCACATGGTCATGGCCAGTCTCTACTTCTTTATTTTTACTCTCTCCTTCTCTCTGCCTTACTCTGCCTCTGCTACCCTCTTAACTCCCGTCCCCATGCCCTAAATAAACTCTATTCTATATTAAAAGAAAAGTGATATGACAAACATCCATGAAAATTACAAGTGCAAGAACTCATTGACCCTGTGATTTCAAAGAGTTTATAGCAGGGAGATGCCAAGACATGTGTAAAATGACTTAAACTATCGTTATTCCCCACAATGTGCTTATAGTGGGAAAATATCAGAAATAATAGGAATGACCTAAATGTCTGTCAGTAGGGAAAAGATTGATGCAGACTACTGTTATAATACAATATTATGGAAAACTTCTTTATATAGCTGGTGATGGAATGATCTGTAAGTTATTATAAGGGGAGGGGTGTCATCACTAAGGATAGCATGTGTAAGTCTCTAAAGGGAGAAGTGAAGGGGGGTTTTTCCTGAGATTGGTTCATGCTACTGCTAAAATGGAGCCTGTTTTCTACCTCGGGCAGGCAGGTACTCTGCAGAGGCTGGAGTTGGAGCCCAGCAGCCTGGGATCCATCTTTATCTGGCTGATGGCATTTCTACCAGGCAGGTGGAAAAAAGAATTAGAGGATTTAATCACTAAGTTCTGCCAAACTTTGACCTGACACGGAAAGAAAAGCAATGGGAGGGGCTGGAAGGGATCACCAGACGGAGAATTTGACAACACCTGGGTCTATCAAAGGAAATTGATGACAGGGATGATGGGGAGACTTGGAAAACCACAGCTCCAGAGAGGACATCTAGGGACAGACCAAAAGCAGGAAAAGGAGGAGGGGAGCCTCTGGCAGTCGTTCTGAAGGAGGATGGCGTGGCCACGCCTGGCTCTTGACCTGCTCTCTCCCTAGAGAAGCAGGTTTCCTGTGAGGCTAGACAGCTTGCTCAGCTCCTCTGCCCTAGGTTGCTAGCCAGCTATCTGGCTATCCCCTGGCACAGTAGCGAGTGGCACAGGGTCTCTGCCCTGGGAGGGAAATGAGCTTCCCACCACCTCCCACACTCATGGCATAACACTCATATGCCCACACTCATATGCCCACACTCGTACGCTTGTCTCCTGAAAGAGGTTCCAGTTGCACTAAGTGACATCCTGTGTCTGCTGAGTTTCCATTCCCTTAGCAGGCCTCTGGGCTCTTGGGTTGGGACCACTCTGTCTCTCTAGAGCTTAAAGAAGCCTAAGGCCCATCTCATTTGGAGCTGTTCCCTCTCTCAGCAGCAGGTGTAACCAGTGAGGGGGGTGTCATTTTCCCAGTCAGACTGTGTCTCTATCAACAGGTGGGGCTCACTGCATTTGACCCTTTGTAGTCTCTGAACTAGATCAGATAGCTGTCCTTGGGGTGCAGGAAAATGAGGGAGAATGGAACCCTCCTAGCCCTCTTCATAGGGGTCCAGCCCATCTTGTCCTCACCTGGGAGTGACGGAGGCACAGAGACATGGAGTTACTCCTTATCTAGGTGAGGTTCAAGGGGCCCAGGTTCCCAGATACCTGAGGTTTATGGGGAATACTCAGCCAACCCCACCCTCTTCCACTCTAGACCTGTTCTCCCTTTTCTCTAAGGGGCTACTATTGCTTGGGTTTCATCCTTGGACATTACTGCTGCTACCCAGGTCAAAGGTCATCCCTATCGATTCTCCCTAACTCTCCACATCCCCCTATCCCGAGATATTTTGTAGGGGATGGGAAATTGAGTACAATGACTTGGCTGCTCACTCTGCAAATCTCAGAAATGGTGAGTCCCATCTCTAGATTGCCATAGCAGACCGAGGGGAGTATGCTCCATGGTAATTATTAAGAGAGAGTGTGAGCTACCTTCTTCCCCACTCTGTTGCGGAGGGTAGCCATTATTTATCCCAGTCTGGGATTTCTATCCCTGTTCCATCAGGTTTTCTATTTGAAATGACTTGAATGAAAGAATCATTGTCTGGAAGAAAGTATCCCTATGCCTTTTATGAACACACACACACACACACACACACACATGCACAGAGACGCACATTCACACACGCTCACACATAAACACATGCACACCGACACTCACAAGCACACACATGCATATACACACATGTACACATTTTATTGTATATTTGCAATAGCAGATGCTTCTCTAAGTGCATGTGACTGCCATGTTCCCTGTGTTCTGTCTGCATGTATGTTGTGACATGTCCACCAGGATAGACCACTTGGACCTGGTTCAATCCAATAGAAAGTGTTTATTTGTCAATCAGCGACTGCACTGGGTATTTAGAACCCCAGTGTAGTTCTAAGTCTTTCTCAGGGTGAGCATTTAAGCACAAAGCCACATCCTGGCTCGACACATCCTGGTTAGCAAGATCAGTTAGCTAGAAGCAGAACTACAGAAGCCAAAAAGCAAAGTTAGTTATCTAGAAACTTTCCCAGAACTATAGATTTTGATGGATTAGGTCTTTGTTCTGATTTTGGCGGATGTAGTTGCCTACTCGCTGGGTTCTAAGGCCTGGATGGTGTTTCCATCCTGGTATCAGGTATGTTAGGATCTGGATATCTGTTGCATGTGTACACACATTTCATCACAGCATCTCTGAGAGACCTGTTATTATGATCATAGTTTCCAGCTAACAGTTGAGGAAGTGGGAGCACAGAGGTGTCAAGTCAAATGTAGCAGAGCAAGGGTCAGCTGGGAAGTAAGAGCATTGAACGAAGGGACAAGGAAGACAGAGAGGACTGTTCATTTAATTCTTATTTTTTGTATTTTTAAAATTCTGTATATTAGTTTTTTTAACAGTAGCTGGATCTATGTCTATAAAAGAAGTTTATTTAACTCGTGATTCAGGATGTTCAATGGCATATTGTCAATATCAGCACATGAGAGAGTGAGAAAAATGAGAGAAAGAGAGATGGGGAGAGGAAGGGTACATTACCAGACAGGAAACACACACACACACACACACACACACACACACACACACACACACACAAAGAGAGAGACAGAGAGACAGAGAAACAGAGACAGAGACGGAGAGACAGAGAGAGACAGAGACAGAGACAGAAT
>JADRCD010204582.1:4755-21326 GCA_019843815.1 Montemys delectorum | reverse complement strand
TGCTTCAGTTATTTTATCAGAAAGAAAGGCGAAAGAAACATAATAGGAAATCCAGAAATAGATCAACGGACATATGGCAATTTGATATTCTAAGGGTGGCACCTCAAATTTAGGAAGAGGGAGGAAGAGAACATTTTTAAGGAATTAGGATAAACAGTCACTTGAGAAAAAGTGATAAATTTGGATTCATACCTAACACATTATATGAAGCACAAGATGAATACAAGTCGATCGAAATATAAATATAAAAATAAAACAGTATACATAGTAAAAACCTCAGTGCAAGGAAGTCTTAGGTTTTCCCAAGAAGCAATTACAAGAAAGACATCCTCATTTTACTACATAGTCTTCTGTTACTTGAATTTAATTTTCAAAGATTAAAAAATAAATAACCAAAAAGATTAATGTGGCTTTACATAAAAAGCTTTTACAACCTTAAAATAAAAACTTCCTTAAATAAATAAAATCTGTAGACATATCAGAGAAAAGGAAACTTCAGGACCATGTGAATGTTATAAGGTGCTTAGAGAGGGAGCATGTTACTGATTTGGTAGTGAATGCCAAAGGAAAAGCAGGTCTGGTTAGAGAAGGAGACAGTGTACTGGTTTCTTATGCCAAGGCAAACTGAGCAAGGGAAGGAGCAGTTAGCAAAGGAAGCCTTGTCTGATTAGGGCAGATGCATGCTGTAGCTGTGTCTTTCCTCTAAGCAAAGTGAGAAGCCACGTGGCTTCTGAGTCGCAGAGATAGACTGAGAAAGGGTAAACAATATTACAGTCTTATTTTTCTTAAAGCAAAAAGACAAGCCTGTAACTGTCCTGTCTCTAAAACATCAACTCTCTCTCTCTCTCTCTCTCTCTCTCTCTCTCTCTCTCTCTCTCTCAAAAAAAAAAAAACATTTATTTTGTTAACTGGCAGAGATACCTAGATCACAATCTGTCACATAATAGCTATGTGACCATAAACAGCACACAAGATCTGAATGTCAGCACTCTCCTCTGTTGGCCACTGGAAGCAATAATCATGTTAAGCTTTCTAGAGTTCTGCTATAAATAAATAAGTTTTTGTGTAGAAACTCACAACTTTAGACATCCATTGATGGCTTCTTTTCTTTCCCCCTACATTCTTTCAGGTTTGCTTAAAGGCTTTGCTCCATCTATTCAGAGTTGTTTTAGGCATGGTGACAGAGTTGGTTTAAGTCAACAATTTACTACTTTCCGAGATTGTATGATGTTCTTTTCTCAGAACCCATGCTATTCTCATAGATGTTCTCTGACCATGTCTCATCCCGTTAACTCACATGGTGCTCAGAGTCTTTCCTCCCTTTTGTACTGGGTAAGCAGAAGGTGGACGAGATCTTCCTTACCTTAGTCTTCCTCTGTAAAACCATTTCTACACATTTAACTATCATTTGCAGTATATTTTTTTGACAAGAGCTACCAACATGCCAAGACATAATGATGGAGGCATATGATTCAGACTAAAAGTCTAAAGATAAAATTAAAAGTATGTACTCTATTTCTAAATACAACCTGTGACATTTCTATAGTAACACTAGGTGCTAATCCATGGGATGAAGAACTTAGAAAAATAAATTTGCTCAGGAGAAAGAGCTTGTTTTATCAGGATTTTCTACTGACCAATTGCTTCCTATTTGAAAAGCAAACAAGCGAACAAAACCAAAATGACTGCCTATGAACAAGTCTGTCTCCTGTGTTCGAATTTTCCCAGCAAGGCTCCCATGGTTTCCATCTTTTTCATAGCCTCTATCATAGGGGCTGATCATAGCACATCAATGGAGCACAGGCATATTGGAGGAACAACTGGTGGCAGGCCTCCTGTTCACAGTCTCTCTTTGATATTACCACTAAGGCAAAAGATCTCAGATGCCAAAAAACATGTATAGACAGAAGGTATCCCTAGTTCTCATTTGCATCTCTTTGTTCTCATCATCAAAGGCAGCAGTTTAACACTTGCCATAAAGGATTCTTCCATGGGCTCATTATGGGCTTCTTCCCAGGGTAGCATCATAGCTGACATTTCCCTTGCTAGGCTGCAAATGTTCTGATTAATGCACTGCCCTAGGCAAGTCATCTATACAGCCTCTGGTAAAATGTGGCTTTCAGTTATCTTTACATGTTTTGCATGATGGGGTCTTGAAGTCAGTTCTCAGCATATGTAAGGGATACAGGATAGATGGCATAGTGAACCGTCCTAATTAAGCCTGGCATGGTCTATGATTACAACTATGTTCCCATAAGAAAAAGTCACTGTATCTATGCTTCTCTGATAATTGTTTAGGAAGTGATAAACTCTTGTCTAGTATTATACTACTGAACGTGGATAGAATCAGAAATCAGTGGCAGTGTTGGAGGTCAGAAGTAGACAGACAATTTTGTTTCCAACTTAAAGAAGATGATTCCAGAGAGTGTGTAAGGAAAGATATTCTGTGCTCGGAGCCAAGGTGACTATCAGGGGAATTCATGAATGAGAAATCTACAAATATGCTTACTATTTCTGAAGCTATTTGATACCTTTATCTAAAACACAAATCCATCAAAATAAATAAAAGTCATAGCTTGTTACTCCAAGGCTCACTGGACTTTGGCAAGAGTTCTCTGTAACACATTAGAAATAGGATTTGTAAAAATAAATGTTCAATATTTTTAAAGGGATTTTAACGTTTTTATAAGCGAATGAAAGATACTTGCTCTCCTTTAAAGGGGAACCCACCATGAAAGATAATGTAACCTCCTCCAATTTGAGTAGAAATGTGTAGATTTTAGTCTTCATTTTTTATGATGAATTAGTGAATACAATTTTTATATGTAAGAGACAACTAAAGAAGGTAACTGCAGATCTTCACTCCACACTTAGTTTCTCCAAATGTTAATCTTCCAAACTCATTCTCATCCCTGCAGGAGATGACCTGCTATAGCCTTCTTCCCCTCTTCTCTGCCCACATCTCCAATGGATCACACAGATCTTTTCCAATATTCCTCCAACTCAACTCACTCTATTATTCTAATTCTCAACTTCAGCAACCTTTCTCTGGAAACACACCATCCAATCTTACCAGAAAAGCAAGTATAGCAGGAAAGCAGATAGGCCAGCTCAGATCTTCATATTCTCTTTCATTTCCTAAATATCCAATCCTGCAATCTCATCTCCAGCTCTGTAGCTGCCGACCTGTTGTGGCATCATCTCACTCTCTGATTCCATTCTCAGGGCTAAACAGTTCCTAGTGGAACATTCTAGTTTTCTTCCTTCCATGGATTCCTTCAGCCACATCCTCTAATCCATCATACTCATTACCATTCCTAAGTGGCAACTCCCAATATGTAC
This sequence comes from Montemys delectorum, assembly GCA_019843815.1. Lineage (NCBI taxonomy): Eukaryota > Metazoa > Chordata > Mammalia > Rodentia > Muridae > Montemys > Montemys delectorum. The sequence goes on along the minus strand of JADRCD010204582.1, from coordinate 17,984 downwards.
AAGCCATTTTTCACGTAGAACTCCAGTGATCACACCTATCCTAGAAAAATCCTAGAAAAATTTCCTACTTAGCAACACACAGCTACTGTACTTTCCTGAGACACAGAGAGCAGAGGAGAAACAAAGGAACAAAACATCCTCCCATCCAAAAGAACACCACATATCAGTACCTGGAATTACAATTTTTCCAAACCCACATGCCTTGACTCCTGCATAAAAACAATAAGATGAATTGTGTTAGCATATGTCTTTAATCCCAGAGCTTGGGAGACATAGGGAGGCAGATGTCTAAGTTCAAGGCCAGCCTAGTCTACAAAGCAAGCTATACATACATACATACACACACACACACACACACACACACACACACACACACACAGATACCCCACAAACAATAGCACCCAATATAATATGTCTCCACTAGAGTCCAGCATCTTTACCATAGTAGGCACTACATATTGCAACATATCTGAAGCATAAGACCTTAAAATAGCTTTTATGAATATGATAGAGGTTCATAAAGATGCAACAAACAGTGGAAGGTAATGAATAAAACTATTAAAATCTGATAATATAATAGTATGCACATGTGATGCAAAAATTCCACTGGGAAACTCCTATATCTAACAAACATTTTTAGCAAAGTAGCTGGATACAAAATTGACTCACAAAGGTCAGTATCTCATGTATACTAATGACAAACAGACTGAGAAAAAAAAATCATGGAACCAACATCTTTTACAATAGCCTGAAATAACATAAAATATCTCTTGCTATTTCTAATTAAGCAAGTAAAAGTCTTCTTTTATAAAGACTTTAAGAAATTGAAGAGAGAAATTGTAAAAAAATATCAAAAGATAAGAAGGTCTCTCATGCTCATGGATCTGTAAGAATAATATGATTAAAATGAGCATCCTCCCAAAAGCAATCTACAGATTAAATGCAATTTAATCTTGACACAGATAAAACAATCCTGAATAATAAAAGAACTTCTGGAGGCATCATCATCCCCAATTTCAAGTTGTACTGAAGAGCTATAATAACAAGAACAGAATGGTTTAGCACAAAATCTGACACCTGATCAATGTCTCAAAGTGAAGTCAAAAACACAAATCCACACACCTATGGACACCGTCTTTGTGACAGAGATGTCAAAAGTACACAGTGGTAAAAAGGCAATATCTTCAACATGTGGTACCGGTAAAACTATCCCGAAGCATCCAAGTAAACCCATAATTTACAAACCTACACAAAACTCAACTCCAAATGGAAAAAGACCTCACTATAAAACCAGATACACTAAACATGGTAGAAAAAAATACCGAAGCACCTGGAACTCATTGTCATGCAGAAGACTTTCTGAACAGACAGCTGTTAGCACAAGTCCTAAGATCAACACTTAATAAATGAAGCCACATGGAACCAAAAAGCTTCTGTACAGTCAAGAATACCATCATTCAGATAAAATGGCAACCAAGAGAATGGGAAATAGTTTTTACACGCTACATACCAGATAGAGAACTAGTATTTAAAATGTGTAAGAACTAAACAACAACAGAAAAAGACTAGATATCACGAAAAACTCCAGTTAAACAGAAGTCTCAAAAGAAAAAACTCAAATGACTGAGCACTTAAAAAATGTTAAACTTCTTTAGTCATCAGGGAAATGCAAATCAAAAGTACTTTGAGGCTTCATCTTCAACCTGTCAGAGTGGCTAAGTTCAAGAAAACAGATGACAGCTCATGCTGACAATGCTGTGGATCTCATCCTTTGCTTGTGGGAGTGGAAATGTGCATAGCTAGTGTGGAAGTTAGTGGTGGCTCCTCAGGAAGAAAAGAATCTATCTACTGGAAGATCTAGCTCTTGGCCATATAACCAGAGGAGACTTTATCTTACCACACAGCGGCACTTGCTCAATCAGATTCTCAGGTTCAATTGTTCTCTGATGATGACTGTGCAGGGTGCTGATCTATGAGCATAGACAAATGTCGTCAGAAGATTCTATCCAAAAGATAGAACATATACTTCAAACTACTTAAGTGACTGAGAATCTGAGACCAGATAGCTCATTAACTTAGGGTAAAAACAAACACTACTGTTTTAAAATAAAATAAATTAAGATAAAATAAAATAAAATAACTTGGCTAATATCCACTGATAAGTGAATGCATACCATCTGTGTTCATTTGTGATTGGTCTACCTCCCTCAGGATGATATTTTCTAGTTCTATCGTAGAGAAACCCCGTCTTGAAAAAAAAAGTGAATTTTATGAAGTCATTGTTTCTAATAGCTGAGTAGTACTCCATTGTGTAAATGATGTAAATATCCCACATTTTCTGTGTCCATTCCTCTGTTGAAGGGCATCTGGGTTCTTTTTAGCTTCTGGTTATTATAAATAAGGCTTCTCTGAACATAGTGTTATATGTTGGAGCATCTTTTCGGTATATGCTCAGGAGTGGTATTGCTGGGTCTGCAGGTAATACTATGTCCAATATTCTGATGAACCTCTAGACTGATTTCCAGAGTTGTGGTACCAGCTTGCAATCCCACTAACAATGGGGGAGTGTTCCTCTTTTACCACATCCTTGCCAGCACCTTCTGTCACCTGAGTTTTTGATCTTAGCCATTCTGAGTGGTATGAGGTGGAATCTCAGGGTTGTTTCGATTTGCATTCCCTGATGACTAAGGATGTTGAACATTTCTTTAGATGCTCCTCAGACATTTAGAATACCCAAGATTCTTGAGCTTCAGCTCAAGAAGAAGGAAGACCGAAGTGTAGCTGCTTCGGTCCTTCTTAGAAGGGGGAACAAAATACTCACAGGAGAAAGTACAAAGCAAAGTGTAGAACAGAGACTGAAGAAAAGGCCATCCAGAGACCGGGAGATCCATCACATATACAGTCACCAAATCCAGACACTCTTGTGGATACCAAGAAGTGCTTGCTAACTGGAGCCCAATATAGCTGTCTCCTGAGAGCCTCTGCCAGAGCCTGACAAATACAGAGGTAGATGCTTATAGCCAATCATTGGACTGAGCATTGGGTCCCCAATGGAGGAGTTAGAGAACAGACTGAAGGAGCTGAAGGGGTTTGCAACCCCATAGGAGGAACAGCAATATCAACCAACCAGACCACTCAGGGCTCCCAGGAACTAAACCACCAACTGAGTACAAATTCAGGGACCCATGGCCCCAGCTGCATCTGTAGCAGAGGATAGCTTTGTCTAACATCAATTGGAGGAGAGGCCCTCGGTCCTGTGAAGGCTAGACGCCCAAGTGTAGGGGAATCCTTCGACTGAGAAGCCTGAGATAGGTGAGAGAACACTCTCATAGAAGCAGCGGGAGTAGGGATGGGCCAGGAGTTTTTCAGAGAGGAAACCAGGAAAGATGATAGCATTTGGAATGTAAACAAAGAAAATATCTAATAAAAAGAATTCAAAAATATAAATAAAATAAAATAAAAGAAAAGAAAAGAACTGCAGCAATGTAGCAATATAATAATGACCACTAATGACATTCTGCTGTACTCATAGATCTGTGCCTTGTTCATCCATCATCAGAGAAACTTCCTCTTGCAGCAGAGGGGAACAAATACAAAGACCCACAGCTAGACATTATCCAGAGTGACAGTGACCTGGGATCAGGGAGCAGTTGGGTAGCTGTCAGCCTAGTTCAATAAGAGACTTTGTCTCTAAGGAAAAACAAACAAAGTGACAGCCGGACACTAGATATTCTCTTTGGAATTGTTCTAGTTTATTTTCTGCTGCTGTGCCATTCTGACCAAAAGTAATGTGTGAAAGAAAGGGTTATTTGTCTTAGAGCTTATAGTCCATTATTGAGAGAAGCCAGAGTAGGAGCCCAAGAGAGCAGCCCTGTGGCAAGGGATGGAGACCATGGTGGAATGCAGCTTATTGATAACTCTACACAGCTTTGCTCAGTTTGACTTTTTTTTAACATGCCTAGAAATAGTACAGCATACTGGGCTGGGCCTTCTCATGTCTTCCATGCATCAAAAAAAAATCCCTCACGAACTTGACTACAGTTCCATACAAAAGTTATGATTTTACTAATTGAGTTTTCCTCTCCCCAGTGACCTTTGCTCGTGTCAATTCGAAATAAAATACTTAACCAGCCCAGTTCTTTCAATATGCACACACAAACATACACACATACACACCCACACATACACATACACATGCCCACACTCACTTACTTGGCCTATATTCTCATTTTGTGTTTCATGTTGAAATATTGAGTTCATTTAAGTATGAACTAGAATCCAATTTTATGATATTTCTAGGTGACTGCCCAAACACCTCAATGTCATTACTTGTCAAGACAATGCATGAGTTCCTCGCCAATGTGAAATGCTTCATTTAATTTCAAATCTCATATTTCCTTGGTTCTATTTCCAGGATGTCCATGACATCCAATCAATTAGACTATGTTTCCTAACACCATACCACTTTGATTCTTTAGCTTTATGTTTAAATACTACCATCCCTAATCCCAAATTAAATACCCTGAATATTGTCTCATGTAAATTGATTCAGTATGAAAACAATGAACTAATTGACATTAATGTATTTGATTTGTCAGATTAATAACTAAATAGGAATTGTCAACATTATCCTGTGAATCCTTTTAATGCTATAAATCCCTTTTCATTTCTTTCTACTTTAGGTATCTTGGTAGTTTTTTAGTCATCTTCTAGGGTGGACTGAATTGTTTTACCATCTTTCCATTCATACCCCCTCTAATTTACTCAGTAAGACTTTATAGAATGGTTCAGGTTTCTGATGGGTTTTAACAACCATATCTTTCACTTTTAAATGCAACACTTTCATACTCTGTACATCAAACATCTAGCTGATATTAAGATGTCTATTGTTTACTTACTTGGTTTGTGACAATAATTCCAGTGTCTTTGGGAGCTATTGTTTTTGCTCTCCTGGTTTTCCAATACTAGATCTAATGAAATTCCCTGAGTCTGCCATAGCTCAACCAGAAAAGCCACAGAGGGTTTGAGGGGCTTGCAAAAATGCTGAATTTGTTTCTGATTCAGTTTTAAATGAATCAAAGCCAATCCTTGTTAACTTTACATGCTAGTTTGGTCAGTTAGAATCCATGTGCTTCTGTTGGAGTAACCTTTTCATTGTCCCCAAACATCGTCTTAAATTTCAATGGCAGATAATCAGAACAGTGCATCTTTAGACATTCACTCTTTATAAGGCATACAATAGGGATACTAAAAAGGAGAAAGCTTGAAAACAGCAAAACTGGAATTCATTCATAGATTTATTAATTCTCCTCATGCTCACCACTATCAGAAAAATGCACACACATGTTTATACATACATGCATGCATACATGCATAGATACCTACCCTCTCCCCCCTACATCATTCTTATTGTGCTCATTCTGTTTAAATCTCTGATAGAAATAGTATTTCCCCTTCAATTGGGATTTTCAAGACACAGCATGAAGATTAGATAAATGATGTTCAATATTTCACATATTTAAGATGTTCTGACAGACAGTTGTGACTGCATTTGGTCACATGGTATAGCTAATGTTCTGTGAATTCAGAACTGCTATTGATGTTTGAAATGGCAAGTTGAGATTAAAGGCGGCTGAAATTATTACTCTTCCTCTCTGTCTCATTGGTAACCTTTGTAACAATGATTGAAATCAAGAGCTAATTATTTATCTCAAAAGTTGTTTTCATTTTTTATAAGTTTAAATGAATAAATGAAGGCACATGTCTAAAAGACTCTTGCTATTGGCTGAGTTCCTCCCATCCCTCTATGATAAAATCCCAACTTCAAATGTATTAGAAGATAGGATGGATTTGTTTTGAGATTTTAGCCTTTATGAATATGTAGTGTCTCTATAATCAAACAAAAGAAAGCAGATTTCCTTTCTTCAGCTCTCCTCCATGTGAGAATATGACACAGAAATTGCTAGATCAAATGAGAATGGCTCCTCCCAGTCAGACCTCCCCAGAACTCTGACTTCTGACTTGTAGCCTTGGGAACTAGGACATGTATGTAACTTTGTGCTTTGTGATTTCTCTTCTACTGGCCCAAACACTAGACAGTTTTGATGAGTCTGCTTTGACGGCAGTTTTTTAATAGTTACAGCTTGTCAGATACACAGAGTAAACTGATAACAAAATGAGAAAGTTGTCTTGAAAAATACATATAGCTCCAGCCGCATATGTAGCAGAGGATGAACATCAGTGGGAGGAGAGGTCCTTGGTCCTCTGAAGGCTTAATGCCCCAGTGTAGAGGAATGCCACAGCAGGGAGGCAGGAGTGGGTGGGTGGGTGGGGAAATACCCTCATAGAAGCAGGGGGAGGGGAGCTAGGATAGGGGGCTCCTGGGGGGGAACTGAGAATGAGGAAAACATTTGAAATGTAAATAAAATATCCAATAAAAAAAGAAAAAAAGACTCATGAAATCCATAAACAAAAGAAAACAAAGCAAAACAAACAAACAAAAAAAAAACAAAAGAAACAAAACAATCATAGAACTCAGTAAAAAAAACTTACACACAGGAGGTAATTCATATACAGATTTTTCCACTTTTCTCACTTGTATGTTCTTTATTCCCATTTGTTCTTTTTCTTTCCACTAAAGAATTTTAACTTCCTTCCTTCTATTACCATTGTTTATGATCATTTATCATCTTGCCTAATGTATTATAAAAGCACTCTAGAGACAGAAATTATGTTCATCTTTAGAATGTCATCGATCTTACACTTGACAGGTACTTAATAAATAGTCATTGATTATGTTCATTACTTACCAAAGTACTATTTATACAGAGGAATGTGGCCAGCACCCTAGTTGGAGTGACCACAACTTGTTAGTTTTAAGATCTCCCTCCATAAATAGTTCGAAGTTGTATAAAGTGTCTATTAGTTAAACTTTGAGAAATAATGGTAATATGTACTATTTTGCTATCATATTCACTTGACTGCTTAGACATTCCCCTATTCTTGGCAGGAACTGGCTGAGAAATAACCAAGAAAGTAAAAGGGAAAGGTTGGTCCTTGTATTTAGAGATCATAAAACATAACTTTGAAACATGTCAAGCAGTAACTCTCATAAACCTAAGACATTCTCTAAAAGGATTCCTTTTTGCTGGGTAAATAATAAAAAACAACAAAATGTAGCTATTCAATGAGCAGCTGGGAACATAAATGAACAGATGTATATTGAGCACAAAGCCCAATGCTTATACACAGTAGATACACAGTAACCCATGAATAATTTTTAAATATTACATCTTTAATGAAGACTTCTTAGATTTCCTCAGCTGTGACTGTGTGCAGAAAACTTTTATAATTTTATCAGTTGTTATATGTAGAAAATATGTAGTCCATTACCACAGTAGTAATGGACTATGTGATCTTCTAGATTGCATACTCATAGGCCAGAATCCAGTTTAGATATGGTACAAAGTCTTTAATGAAATGCAGGTGAGTATTTCTGTATCTTTGTTGTACATTTATGTCTCTGTGTGCTTGATTTAGCAATTATAAACATTAAAGGAAATTGCTAATATTATCTCAATTTGGACACGGGAGAATTTTTATTCGGGATTCCATTTATCACTATGGATATTTCACTGGATTCAATCTATCACATGCCTATGCTCTTTAGTAAATAGATTTGGAACATCTTTTGTACCACATGTCTGTCTGTCCATCCATCTGTCTGTCTGCCCATCTATCTATCTATCTATCTATCTATCTATCTATCTATCCATCCATCCATCCATCCATCCATCCATCCATCCATCCATCCATCTATCCATCCATCCATCCATCCATCCATCCATCTATCTATCTATCTATCTATCTATCTATCTATCTATCTATCTATCTATCTATCTATCCATCCATCCATCCATCCATCCATCCATCCATCCATCTATCTATCTATCTATCTATCTATCTATCTATCTATCTACCTGTCTACCTACCTACCTACCTACATATTTATCTGTGTGTTTGTGTTTGTCTCTATGCCTCTGCCTTCAAATTGCAAAAATCTCTCCTTTCCTGGGTGGTGCTTATGGTATATTTTAATCTTCTCTCTCTCTCTCTCTCTCTCTCTCTCTCTCTCTCTCTCTCTCTCTCTCTCTCTTTCTCTGTGTGTGTGTGTGTGTCTCCCCCTCTCTCTCCCTCCCTCCTTTCCCCTCCTTTTCTCACTCCTTCCCTTCCCTCCATTTCTTCTTGATTTTAGTTTTTAATTGGATTTTTATTTACATTTTAACTGTTATCCCCTTTCCCGGTTTCCTCTCTGCAAACCCCCTTTCCCATAATCCCTTATCCTGCTTCTACGAAGGTGCTCCCCCATTCCCATCTCATTGTGCTAACATTCCTCTACAGTGGGGCATCAAGCCTTCACAGAACCAAAGGTCTCCCCTACCATTGATGCTAGATAAGGCCCCTTCAGCTCCTTCAGTCCTTCCCCTAACTCCTCCATTGGGGTCCCTGTACTCAGTCCTATGGTTGGCTGTGAGAATTTGCATCTGTTTTGGTCAGGATCTGGCAGACCATCTCAGGAGACAGCTGTATCAAGCTCCTCAAGTACTTCTGAGCATCAGCAATAGTGTCTGGGTTTGGTGTCTGCATGTGGGTGGCCTTTTCTTCAATTTCTGTTCCACTCTTTGTCCCTGTATTTCTTTTAGACAGGAGCAATTCTGGGTTAAAATTTTGAAGATGGGTGGGTGGGCCCATGTCTCAACTGGGGGGAACCATGCCTAACCTCTGAATATGGTCTCAACAGGTTCTCCCTCCCCTTTGTTGGGCATTTTAGCTAATGTCATCCCAGTGGGGTCCTAGGAGGCTCTTGCTCTCCTGGCATCTGGAACTTTCTGGTTGCCCATCCCCCATTGCTACCTACCTCTGTTCAATTTCCTGACCTTCTGTACATTTCCTCCATCTCCTCCCATACCTGATTCTTGCCCTCTTTTTCCCCTCTTCCTCTACTCTTCCTCCCAAGTCCCTCCCGCTGTCTATTTCCCTTGATTATTTTTTTTCCTGTTCTAAGGAGGACTTAATCATCCACACTTTGGTCTTCTTTCTTCTTGAGCTTCATGTGGTCAGTGAGTTGGATCATATTCCATGCTCTTTGCCTAATATCCACTTATTAGTGAGTACATATCAAGTGTGTTCTTTTGTGACTGAATTAACTCACTCAGGATAATATTTTCTAGATCCATCCATTTGCATGAGAATTTCATGAAGTCCTTGTTTCTAATAGCTGAGTAGTACTCCATTGTGTAGATGTACCACATTTTCTGTATCTATTCCTCTGTTGAGGGACATCTGGGTTGTTTCTAGCTTTTGGCTGTTCTCTTTAAAATTATACTAAAATATAATTCATTCCTTTCCCTAGTTAATCTTTTTCCTTTTTTTTTTCTTGGAGATGCAGAGATGAGAACATATACATTTCTTTAATTTCTCTTCATCTGTGTGAAATATAAAGAAGGGAAAAGAAGGACGATAACATCTGGCTACACTGTCATTCCTGAAAGGAATGATAATATAGAAACCCATTCCATGAATATTTAGTGTTCAGTAGCAGCAGTGCTCTGTACCCCTCATGAGCTCTTTTAATGATGATGTGTGCACTAAGTCACAGATCCTCAAAACAATACAGAGAAATCAGGGCTGTTGTGAGGGTTGTAAAACCACCTCATCCATAATCAAGCAGCAGACAGGCCATAAACCTGAGATTAAAACTGAGACAATTTGGCTTTAGCAAACACAGCTCTAATTGTGTGATTTTGTGTAAACCATTGCTTTCCTAATGCTTAGTTATGAATTAAAGACACACATAAACTTTTACAATAGACTCTGCAACTGTGGCATAATATAATGAATCGTCAGTTAGATGAAACATTTGATACTGAGCAAGTTTACTGGGATGGCAATCAGGTGTGGGAAAGGTAGGGAGGAAGAGGGCTGGGTCTGAGAATGGCAATGGGCAGGGAAGGCATCTCTGATGGCTAGCTGGAGTTCTGGGACTGGGAAGGATACAGGGTGTCTGTGGGGTGACTCGAGGTGAGATTCTGACCAGAGGGGAATATAGAGACTAAAGTAGCCACCTCTCATAGCCAGGAAGGACTTCCAGAGGAGTGAGGGGGTTACCAATCTACCCACAAAAGCTTCAAGTCCAAATTAGTCTTGCTTACATGTTCAGGGATAAAGATGGAACAGAGACTGAGGAAACAGTCAACAAATGGCTCCCTGAACTCAAGACACATCTCATGTCAGAGAGCCAACCCCTGATACTACTAATGATACTCTGCTATGCTTGCAGACAGGATCCTAGCTAGAATAACTGTCTCCTGGGTGCTCCATCCAGGAGTGGATGGAGACAGGAGCAACAGATCCATAGCCAAACATCAGGAAGAGCTAGGGAGTTTTGTAGAAGAGTGGGGGATGGAAGTAAGTAAGCTGAAAGGGTTAAGGACACAATAAGAAGACCTATAGAGTCAACTAGCCTAAGATTATGGTAGCTCACAGAACCTGAGCCACCAACCATGTAGCATGACAGAGCTGGACCTAGCCTCCCTAGGTCCACATTTGTGGCAAATATGAAACTTGGTGTTCATGAGGTTGCCCTAAGAAATTGAGCTGTGACTGAGTTGGTCTCTGCTCCCTGCCATTAGATTGCCACCCTCCCTCCCTAGACTGCCTGGTTGGGCTTCAATGGGAGAGGATGTGCCTGATCCTGCTGAGACAAGATGCCCCAGGGTAGGACGGTACCCAACAGGGGTTCCACTTCTCTGAGGAGAATGAGAGGGTCACATGGAGTGATTTGCAAGCATGGGACTAAAAAGAGAGGAGGGAAGAGAGCTGTGATTTGGATGTAAAATGAATAAAAATAAATGATTGGAAGAAAATAAAAGAAACACACATAAGTGCTTGTTAAGGAACTGAATGTGAGTATATTAGATAAAAATGAAAATCACTACATGAATTAGTTCTATTTGGGTAATACTAAACTGATAACTATGGACTGACAACAATCAAGTTACATACACTCTTTGAGGGAAATAAGTATGTGAGTGTGTGTGTACGTGTGCCATTTATACTGATTCTGACTCAACATGCATTCACCTACCAACATACCCATTTTCTCCATCTGTGAATCAGGTGTGATTTCTGTATCAAGCCAAAGAGTGGTGCTTTTCTAGACTCCAAATATGCACTAAAGGAACTTGTTAATAGTCTCATGTTCAAATGCCAAACACCCAGCATTCCATAGGTATTTCATAAACAAACTTCAGAAGTCAATTCATTTAATTAAACTGTCAAAGTAGGTCAGACTAAAAGGGTGGATAGTATATATAAATTGCTCAGGGTTGGTCAGTTCCTAGGAGCTAGTCACAAGGTTCTATTCTTATCATTGATGTGTTCAGACGGTGCCCGAGAGAGAAGGGAAGTGGCGCGGAAAGAGAGGAGTGGGAGAAAGAGAAAAAGAGAAAGGAATGTTCCCATATTTATATGAGTTGTGATGTATGGCCCAGGTAAAGGTGGGAGGCGAGCCCTAGGGATTTTGGGAATATGGTGGCTGTTGCCCTTAGCAACAGGTCTGTGGTCCCACCTATCCATAGGCTCAGGCATTCGGTGATGCTAACAATCATAATTGATGTTTTTAAAATCCTCACCAAATAAATTGGCTTTATTTAAATTGGAGAGTGGAAATAAACAGGGGAAGTGCAAATAGAGAGTCTGTAAGCACACTCCTGTGCTTTCCTAGAATTCCAAAGGTAAGCATATCAATTCTGGCTATCTTATTTCTTTATATGGAAAAACAATTAGAAACTTTGCCATTTCGTAGGTTTTTACTTCAATTCTAGTGTGACATAAGCTTAGAAGAAAGAAAAACACTCGTGACTTTTTCCATTGTATATCTGACTCACAATTTCCTCAATTCAACACTTTCTTTCCAGCAAAAGTAGCAAATCTTCCTCTGCCCACTAGCTTATCAGCCTTGATCCTAAACTATGGTCAGAATCTCTGTGTGCCTAGGACAGTACCTGGAGAAGGTAAGACTGTAGGCTGAAATTCCAATTTCCATGAATAATTTACTCATATTTCCTTAAATTTTGAATTATATGTGTTTCTTGTTGGAATTCATTGTGAAATTATTCCATCTCATATATGAAATATAGCATCTGTAAAAAATAAAAAAAATAACCTTAAGAAGCATATTGAATATTCAGGCTTATCTATATTACCAGGGTATGATTTATACTTCTAATATATGACTTAGACTTCCAATATATGACTTATACTTCCAATAAATTCTGTATATGTGTGTGGGGGTGAGAAAGAGAGAGAGAGAGAGAGAGAGAGAGAGAGAGAGAGAGAGAGAGAGAGAGCAAAAGAGAGCAAAAGAGAGCAAAAGAGAGCAAAAGAGAGAAAGAGAGAGAGTTTGGTACCCTGGTACCCATGGGGTCCAGAAAATGATACTGGAGGTAGAACTGGAGTTAGTAATGATCATGACCATCCATGTAAGTGATGGGAACTGAACCTGAGTCCCCTTAGAGAGCAACAAATGCTCATAACCACTGAACTATCTCTTTAGCACCCTAAGTAAACTTTTCAAAAATTTTCTTGGTGGAAAATATGCCTTTAGTTTTCCATGTGACTCACTTCAATTGTGGTACCAATAATGGAGAAGTACATATCCCACTTCCCGACCGATGCTGGGTGCTGAGCTGAAAATATCACCTTTATGTAAAAGCACTAGCTTATCCTGCCTGGGTATCCTAAGCTCTCTATAAACTTGTAAAGACTTCTTTCCAATTATGAATGCATACCAAGTTACAAGGTTGAATTTGTAGTTCAATAACAGTACTGCAAAAGGAAATGAAGAAAGGAAAACTTTTCTTTAGTTTGCTTGAAACAACAGCATGTTCATTTACTCACAAACCAAATACCCTGCAGAAACATTGACCAACGTAAAGGTCATCCTGCCCTAGATAGTCTAAAAATGGCTTGAAGACTTCCAAGTTAAGCAGCCAGTGTCTTTATTGAATTAGACACATAACCACAGAGCGAAGACAGCAGAAGTCATCTCAGAGAAAGCCAGCATCCAGACCATGGGAAGTTCTGCTGGTAGATTACTAAAGACTGCCTTAGAGGCTGAGAGCCTATTCAGAGCTGTTACGCTCTTGCTTCCTTTCTCTCTCTCTCTC
>JADRCD010204581.1:495-12282 GCA_019843815.1 Montemys delectorum | reverse complement strand
AGGACCAAAGTGTAGTTTAGCCTTGAAAATTAGAAAAATGCATTTTAAACCAGTGGGCCATTCTCTGTAGGGTGAAAAATTCTCATGCTGTGAAACTTAGTCCCATTGGGGCTGTGAGTCATGCCTATTTCCAGAGTGCCCACAGTGTTCACGGCATCTGCCCACCAATCTTCTAGTAGCCATCCCGTGATGGGGAAAAGGGTTTTGTGTGTGTAACTCAAGGCCTAAGTGGACCTTAGAGATGGTCAGTCTGAGTGGGGATGACTTAATACAGTGAAAATACGGGGTTCCCTCTCTGGTGTTGACAGCCGAGGGAGCTTCATGAGAAGGAAGCCACAATCTGCCCTATCTTCTCTGCCGGGGACTTTGTTTTTATTTAAACATTTAAAGCATCATTTTATTTATGCGAGGGGCTGGGGTGGGGGAGGGAAACACATTATGGAGGCCTGAGAACAAGTTTGTGGAGTTGGTTCTTTCCTTCCATCTTTAAATGTGTTCTCTGGAGATTGGACTCTGGTCATCGGGCTTGTGCCACAAGCACTTTTACCTGCTGAGCCGCCATCTTGCCGGGCACGCTTTACTTTATATTTATTTTTATTAGTTTTCAGGCAGGAACTCATGTAACCCAGGTGCTCTGGAACTTCCTAAACAGCTGAGGCTGGCCTTGAATTTCTGATTCTCCTGCCTCTGTCTCCTGAGTAGTGGGGGTGACAGGTACAGGCCACCATGCCCGGTTTATAGAATTTTCAATGCAGCAGAGCCCTTCCATCTACCATAGCTCTTGGCTACTGGCAGGGCAAGTGTCAGGATACTCACCTGCCCATTTCTATAGAAAATTGGCTAGACTCATAGACTAAAGGACTTGCCGAAGACACTAAGCCAGGAAACAGAGGCTAGGGGGTCTTGAATGAGGCTTCTGTGTGTGTGCTGTGGGATCAGGGGTTTCCTCCACTCTCTTTTGCATTCAAATAGGAAAACCGTGAGCGGTTGGCAAGATTGCCAGTTGGGAGCTTGTAAAAGAGGTAGGGAAAAAGTCCAACTGCCTAGTCAGAGAGGCCTTTTCTTCAGCTGATGTCTGACCAGAAAAGCTTGTTAGGGAAAAACCTCCCAGCTGTGAGTCAGGGGCAGCGTGTGGGGGTGGGGCCTGGGTAGGCCCGGAAGTGCACTGCTGGGATGCTTGATTAGGGGGAAATGGGAAAAAGACACTGGCCTGTGATGCCTGGGCCTGGGATACTCCGAGAGGAGCAGTATCTGCAGGCTCCCTTTCCTGACGGATGTTGGCAAAGGTCAGGCCTTGGGCATTTTTTTTTTTTCTGGGCTCAGTCTTTCTCTGAGACTAACCGAAGCCTCAGCATGTGTACATGGTATCCTGCAGCACGGAGTCCTTCCCTTCTGTCATGCAGAAGTGGAGACTAGTTCAAGGTCACAGACAATCTAACACACACAACTCTCTCTGTTTCCCCTGTCTGTCTGCCTGCCTGCCTGTCTGTCTGTCTGTCTGTCTGTCTTTCTTTCTCTGTTCCTCTTACTCCCCCCTTCTGTGTGTGCATATGCATATATGTATGTGTGTGTCTACATGCATGTGTGTGTGTGTGTGTGTGTGTGCACTCGAGCGCATGTGCATGCTCGAGTTGGCCAGAGACTGACAACAAGTGTTTTCCTCTCCACACTGGCTCTGTACCTTAGCTTTTTGACACTAGGTTTCTCATTGAATCTAGAGCTTGCTGATTCAGCTATGCAGATCAGCTAGAGATGCCCAGGGATCCTCTTCTCTCTCTCTGGGTTCTGGGAGTACAAGAGTAGGCACAGCTGCACCCAGCTTCTTTATGTGGGTTCTGGGGGATCAAACACAGCTCGCCAGGCTTGCATCTTGAACCATCTAACTCATACAGGGAGGATATTGTTGTTATTCTATTTCCCAACTGAGATGGCCCAAGATCACACAGCTAGTTATGGTGGAGCTGGAAGAAATGGCCCAGTTGTTTAGTTTCCTGATGACATTAAGGAATGGTTAGGGCTTCAGCAAGCTGAGCGTGCAGTCTCACCTGAACACTGCCACTCAGCTCCAGTCAAGGGCTGTAAAGAGGAATGTGGGCCTCTTCTGGTCCTGCTAGATCTTCTGATTTTTCCCCCCCCCTTTTAAAACAGAAATCCAGAGTTCAGAATGAAACTCCCAGATTTCTTTTAATAATATTTATTTTTATTTTACGTGCACTGTTGTTTTACTTACGTATATGTCTGTGAGAGGGTGTCTGATTCCTTGGAACCAGAGTTACAGATGGCTGTGAGTTGCCATGTGTGTGCTGGGACTTGAACCTGGGTCTTCTGGAAGAACAACCAGTGCTGTTCCAAGCCATCTCTCCTTCAAACTCTCTGATTGTTATGCAGAGGTTACTGTGGACCGCTGTAGGCTGTAGGTAAAGACCAGCCATTGGAGACCCTTACAATGGCTGACTCAAACACAAGATGCTTAAAGCTGAGGCTGGGGGCTAGCCTCAGCTAAGTGACACAGCCCAGGCAGAGATGTAAAAGGAAGGCAACACTTGGGGGTCTGAAGAGGCTTTGCTGGGCTGGAGTCTGGCCACAGTGACATGGTCAATGGCTACAAGGCTGAGCTGTCAGGGATCAGAACATTCCCAGGCTGGGGTGGAGGCAGGACAAGTGGAGGGAATGACAAACCTTGTCAAGGACTTGGCTACACCTCGTGCGGTGTGTTGTCTTCATCATCCACCTTCCCTAAAAGTGGACTAGCATTCCCTAGGGTAGGATCTAGAAGGTTTAGTAATACGTGTGGGCTTGGACCAGACTATACCCGAGCATACCTGGACCAAAGCTGTCACATACATGGCTCACTTAAACATGGCTTCCTGGAAACTTGACGCGTCTCCTAGCCAAAGGGGAGTTGCTCCTCCATATACCTCTCCTGGCATCGCAGTGTTTCCACTGGACTTAGTGTTAGCATCCAAAGGCTGTAGTGACTCATGGGCGGGTCTCAGAGACCTGTTGCCGAGCAACAGCCACCATATTCCCAGAATCCATTGGAATCGCCTCCAACCTTTACCCGGCTGTACACGTCAGCAATGATATAAATACGAGGAGCATTCCTTTCTCTCTCTCTCTTTCCCCTCTCTCTCTTTCCGCGCTACTGCCCCCTCTCCTTCTCTTAATTAAACCTCTTTACATGGAACTGTTTGGACCTAGTGTGTGGTGCTTTCTGACGAGGTCGCTGCCGCCGTTCCCAACACTTAGCATTTGTCTTATGAGGCTCCACTCACTCCTGGGGAGCAGGGAGAGTGACCAGTAGTTATGGCTCTAACACACAGACCGAAGTTCCAGTGACAGGACTCCATTGTGTACCCAGAACCCCTGAACTCATCAGTCACCCTTAGGGTCCCACAGCACAGAAGATGACTTTAAATACTGTTATATGTGGCCCATTTGCAGAAAGAAACTTGTGCATGAAGGACATTTGGAAAACTGGTTATGCCACAGAACAAAGTCCTTCACTGCAAGAATTGCAAAATCTTTTTTTTTTTTTTTTTTTGGTTTTTCAAGACACGCTTTCTCTGTGTAGCCCTGGCTGTCCTGGAACTCACTCTGTAGACCAGGCTGGCCTCGAACTCAGAAATCTGTCTGCCTCTGCCTCCCAAGTGCTGGGTTTAAAGGCATGTGCCACCACTACCAAAATCTTAAATTGTATAATTATGATTGCCAAAGGGCAGCCCGGTGGTCCAGGAAACTTCTGGTTTACTACATTTTTCTTCAATATTTTTGTGGGGAGTTATTGAGGACATTCTTTGAGATGTTCTGTTTCATCTTCCCTACAAACTTTCTCCCATCACCTCTGGACACCATAGTCCCGTCCTTATTTATGTATTTACTTTTGAGTTGGAGTCTCCAATATCCCAGGCCACCCTTGAACTCTAGGTAGTCAAAGAGGATGATATTACAAGCATGCATCACCACCCCTGCCCCGGGCCTGGCTGCTGCGAGTCCTAGGCTAGCATTCATGGACTGAACCACATCCCCAGACCACCAGGTGTTTTTTGTTTGTTTGTTTGTTTGTTTGTTTATTTTTCGAATTGTAGTTATCGGTTTTTCAGGAAGTAGGTCCTTTCTCTAAATTGGTTAGATTCAAAACAGAGGTCGTTAATGAAAAATGGGGGAGGCCATGGCATATCTGTCACTGTCACCCCTGTTCCTAGATTCTAGGCTGAACACAGGTGTCCAACCCTGGTCCCCAACTCAGGGTGACTTTATCAGTTGGAATTTACATCCCCTATCGACATTTACCTTGAAGTAGAGGCACAAAGGAGAAAGTAACTTTCCCAAGGAAACAATTGCTCTTCTGCCTTGGGGACAGCTCCCCCACCACCACCCCAGGAGGGGAAGCCTCTGAGGGTCTGGGCAGAAGTGGCCCCTTTTTATGGCCTTCCTGTTTATGGTGAGAAGTAGGCAGCCCTGGAGCCAGGTTGTCTCCTGAACAGCTGGCCAGGGACCTTTTGGAAGGCAGTGGGAGTGGGCGGGGTCCTCCGGTTGCTGCCTTGAGATACATTGTTTCACACTAGCATCTCTGGGCATTTTGCTTTCCTCCAAACCAGCGGATACACTGCAAGTGGTCTTGGTGTGATGTGTGTAACTCTGGGAATCAGTGTGGACAATTTGGGCCTGATCGCAGCTCTGACACTGGATAGCTGTGTGATTTTAGGTGAGCCTAGTCAAGTCTCTGAGCCTCATTTATATTGGTAAACTTCCCTCAATGTTATTTGGGAGAATGTACAGACCCATGTGTTTGGCATGTGGTAAATGTCAATATGAGTTTACTGCTAGGATCTTTCATCTTCCTCCAAGAGTCAGCCTGAGGCCACAGGGGTGGGGGTGGGGACTGTGGGCAGTGGTGGGGTGGGGATGGAGGGGAACCTGCCTATAAGCTTCAGAACTCTCCCTGACTGGGCACACCAAGCATTCTGCCTCCCAGGGAATGCAGGCTGTGATGGCCACACGGTGCCTAACTAAGATGAAGAGCATGGTGTTAGGGCAGCAGACAGCAGGAGAGATCAATAAACTATAATTATCAAGCACGGTGTCTGTGGAGTTGGGGGTGGGGACGGGCACGGGGATGGGAGAGGCAAGAAGACTCCAGAGGGAGAGCAAGATACACTGACAGATCCTGAAGTGTGCGGCAAAAGAAGCAAATGGGAAGAAATGAGTTGTGGCTGCCTGGCCTCTTGGTGGGACGACGACTCAGGGTGGCAGAAGGCAGATCCAGCGTGGTCCTTACTGTTCTCCAAGTACTCACACATACCACTCCTCCAAATTAGGATCACAGGGACAAAAGGAAGAGAGCCTAAATATAGTAGCTAGAAAGGATGCTGCGTATCTCTGATGCAAGGATCCGCTTATAATGTCTAACGTACGAATTTAATCGTGTTTAGATAGTGAACCAAAAGAGACCATAACATGTTAGATTAAACACACGAGGTTCATCACCACCCTGGAACTGGCTATGGCTCTTGCTTGCCATCACCGCCACAGGTTGGTTTTCCTGCCTGGAGCCCACCTGCAAGGCTCTTGCCACACCGTACCTGATAGCTGTTCCAGAGTACAGCCAGCCTGGAGCCGATAGTGTTTGCTTATTTTCTAAGACTTCATTTTTTTTTTTTTTAAAAGAACAGTTTAATGTTTACAGTAAAATTAAGAGGCAGGCACAGAGGTTCCCACATACACCAGCCTTATAAGTGACTGGATGGCTTTTCAGGTCTAGTGTTGCCCTGGTGGCTAACAGTTGCCGTTTGCATGTCATCCTTGAGGGGGTGGGGATTGCTGGACATGTCCCTGGTTGCCTTTCTCCTCTATTAGACGGGTTTCCTTTACCAGCCTGTCTTCTGGACTGTTGAAGGGTGGAGGCTGCAGGTGCTCTTGGGTCTGTGAAAAACCCTCCTAGGAATGCATATAATCGTCAAGGATGAGTTTGTTTTATTTTATTTTATTTATTTATTTATTCATTTATTTATTTATTTTGGTGGTGGTCCTGGAGACTGAACCTACAGCTTCATTCATGCCGAGCAAATGTACTACCACTGAGTTCTAGCCCCAGCGCTCTCTTTGTGGTTTTTTTTTTGGAGACAAGATCATAGTAATTTGTCCATGCTGGCCTTGAACTCATTCTGAAACCCAGGCAGCCCTCCTCCTTCAGCCTCTAGAACAGTGGTTCTCAACCTTTGGGCTGCAACCCCTTTCTTTGTGTGTCAAAATGACTCTTTCACCGGGGTCGCCTACGACTATAGAAAACACCGATATTTACATTATGCTTCATAACAGTGGAAAAACAGTTGTAAAGTAGCAGTGAAAATAATTTTATGGTTGGGGTCACCACAACATGAGGAACTGTATTAAAAGGTTGCAGCATTAGGAAGGTTGGGGACCACTGCTCTAGAATATCAGGATTTTAAAGATGCTCTCTAACAGGTCTGCCTGCCTCTGTTTTTGAAGACTCCACATCCCTCTCCCTCCTTATAGATTCTGGGGATGGAATCCAGAGCCTGGTGCACACAGGGCAACTGTTCTCTAGCTGAGTTACAATCCAGCTTTGGAGGGCATTTTTTATTCAGTGCAAATATTCAAGCAAAGTTGGCTTCCATTTGAGCTTTGCTGTGTTCAGGCACTGGGCTCAACATTTCCGCACACATTAGTTCCTTAATGGGCTTCATCCCCACAGCATCCATGAGAACAACTTCTAACTCCATTTGTGAGCTGAGTGGTTGATGGAAGCATCCCAGCATCTCCCCCCTCTTATAGAGACGCAGAGCCTAGTGGATGCCGAAGCAGGCCACTGCATCACAGAGTGTCATCACATCTTCTACAGTGAGGAAGCTTGGGGAGAGTCCACCGCCAGGGTTCCATCAGGTCTCCAAGGAACAAGTTGAAGAGGACAAAAGGAAAGACTCCTGTAAAACCTACTCTGTGTTGGGAGTGTCCAGGGACAGTGGTGGCCTTAGATGAGCTTCCTGGCTGCCCCTGCCTCTGTCTGCCTTGACACCACCCTTCTCCAGCTCTGGACTACAGGTTTTACAAAAGGGTCAGATTCCTGATTGGAACCAAATGGCTTGCCAGCTTCCAGGGAGGCAGGAGATAGGACCAGGCCAGGGCAGGATCCATCTGGACCTGCTCAATTCCAACAGCTCCTGAGCACCCACCCTCTCAGTATTCTTTTGCAGGCAGGCACTGACAGAGACATTCTCTCCTGGGAGCAGAAGGAAGGATCTTTATGTCCATGCGTTTGGTCATCTTCAGTGCCGGTGTGAGGATCCTTTCTTTGGGCATTTTCCTGTATACACAAAAGGTCAGATGAGGGAAGCCCCTTCTCTCTGAGCCCCACACAGGGTGCAGACTCTAATTCTGTAACTTACTTGCCTTTTAGCAGGAACACTTCATTTGTTCTTTGTTTCTATTTTTAAGTTACTTCAAATTGACTTCTGACCTTGGGCAAAGGCAGCAGGGAACTTCCTCTCAGTCTTATCTTTTTTTTTTGTTTTGTTTTGTGTTTTTGTTTTACTATGTATAAAACTGCTAGGAAGCTTAATTTGGATACAAGGAGCCGATACCAGAAATCTAACCTCCCATGTGTACACCCTGGACTGCTTTCCTTTTCTAAATACAGCCCCACATTTTCACTTAGAAAGTTATTTTCCTACTTGACAAGTTGTGGATAAAGGATGGTTTAAAAAAAAAGTGATATGTGTTTTTCTGCTCTAATGAAAGAAGAAAGTAGATCATAGAATAAAGATCTGGTACAAGAATTCCCACAGCTTGGCCCATTTCACTCTGCCCCAGGGCTCAGGCTCATCAGGTAAGGGGCCCCATTTCTCCCCTCTTTTCAGCTTCAGTTCCCATTCTGTCTGTTACTATATCGAGTTCAGAAACAATAACTTGAGAGTTTACAAATGATTAAGTAAATCTTTGGTTAGAAGCACCTTGTCATCAAGCCAAAGGAAGCTTCAGCCCTGACTCTGGCTAGTCCTATCTATTGATGTATCATTGGTGGGGAGAAATCTTTGCCACCTCTGCCCCACCCACATCAGGGGGATGATATTCATATGTTTTCTTCTTGGTTAAAGAGAAGTCTTGAGTAGCGTGGGGAGAGATAATGCAAACAGTGATTTCCATCACTACTTTTTGATCCCTGTCTTCCTCACCCTTCAGAGCCAGCAAGAGTTTGCTGGCTTGGATGTTCCTGGATGGTGGGGTCAATGGTCTGAGAGGAAGGAGGTCTGGGAAGCAGTTTTCCTGGGTAGAACCTGGGGCTGAGCTGAGACCTCCACATCAAGCTAAAGATGAGCCCTCTCCCCTTTTTTCTGATACTGAGTTGGATGTCCCCAGACCCGTAAGAACTTACCTTTGGATTTTTTAGATGTTTATAAAGTCCATGGCTGCTGGTTCCGAGAATTGAAGAAGAGAACTCCAAGTATTTATTTTCCTGGAATATATTAATCTGATATAATATTCTGTGGGAACTGGCCAGAGAGACACGGTAGGAACACGCCTGCTGCTGTTCTGTTGGCTTGCTGTTTGGACTGGTAAACTTTCTCCCATCTTTCTAGGCATGCCTTATTCTCTTTTCCACATTTCAATGTGTGTAGCAAAACATGTGTGTGAGAGTCATGTATCTCTCTCTAAGGTGTAGCTTAGGATCTGTAGCTTCACCTTTTCTTTCTTTTCAAGATTTTGCATCTCTGCCTAAAACTCCGGGGGAATTCTCTGCAGGTTTGGCCTGCCTGTGCTACCTACTTACTGGCGAACCTGTGGTTCATGCTCCTCTCTGGCCCCCCTTTAAAGGCCCCACTGTGGTCTGTCTCCTCAGGGGAACTTAGGGTGGCTTTGATACAAAGTTTTAAGCTTACCCCAAGTTCCAAGAACATTTCCTTCCTAATGTCCTCATGTTTCTCCCTATCTGTTAACATGGACCAAGTACCTGCTTTCTGGGCTGATTTATGGCTGTATTAGGGAAAACTCTACCAGGGATATAAAATGCAGTGTCCCATGCTTGGGCCCGATCTTACACGCTATCAGTGATTGCAAGTGCATTTTATAACCCTGTGCCAAATCGAAATCAAGGTGATTTGTGCTTCAATCTCCCGGATAAAATCAGGGCATGCTCTATTGCAGTCTGACCTTCCTGGTACCTTTGCTGGTGCAGCTTGTCCATGTGCCTTGGACAGTTATTAGAGAAAGCTGAGGAGTGTCCAGAGCTGAATCACCGGTTAGCTGTATCAAAAGGCTTAACTACTCATCCTGGAGACTCCCCAGAGATGGCCACTCCTGTGAGGGGTGGACGCTCCTGTGGGCTATGTAGCATGAAGGTGCTCAAGGAACACCTTGGGCTTTCTCTGAGGATTTTTCAAAGGATTTTATCTTTGACCTTCCCCAGTTCATCTAAAATGTGAAAACTCTTACAGCAGGCTGGCAGAAAGAAGCTCCAGAGAAAGCTGGCATGCTACAGGCGTTCCCTGCCTTGTACATAATCCCAAGAGCTCAGCTGTCTGCAGGCCAAGGAAGTCACTCAGCTTTTAAAGGATCTGGGACAGGGGGTCACTCTGCTGATGCTGCTACTGTCAACCATCATTCCTACTTGCAATTGTCACAGAACAAGGTCAGGACTTCCAGAAAAAGCCAAGAGTCCCCAGTAAAGTTGCTGTCCGAACTGCACTTCTCCTTGATGCAGTCCAAGTGTGTCAGGGTTAAAACTACATTAAGCAGATTTGTGGAAATTGTAGATTTTAGGGATGTCAAATCTCCTTCATGTGGCTGGTCCGAGAGGGTAGTTAGGATAAATATTTTTAAGTTAGGGTTTTATGACTATAATCTGAATATTTCAACTTATATTTAACCTAAACTTCTTTTTAAAGCAATTTCGTCTCTTTTGATTTTATACCCTTTCATAGCCTAGGGAGGAGCTCAGATGTCTCTTCAAGTGCCACAGCCTGCTTTGTGAGACCCTTTTAAGATATGCTAATGGATGGGATGATTATTAAGATAAATGCCTTGTATAGGAAACCGGACTTAATTATAATATCTATAATTAGTCACCGGTCAGCCTAGAAGTTATAATTTATTGTTCCCTAATTTGCCTTTATTACCAAAGATATTTAACTTAAAGGGATTATTTTTAGGAATAGCCTGATTTGAATGGTAAGCATTTAACCAACTTCAAAACTATTTTTTTCAAACTTTTCTAAACTCATATGTAATTTTAGAAAATAATACACCAGCATGTGTGTGTGTGTGTGTGGGGGGGTTGCTTGTATGTGTTGATTTAAAAAAAAAATGAAAACACTACTTCATAAGAAGAAACAATAAAGATTTTTTCTTCCAGATCTTTATTTTTAGAACACCAGGTAAACTTTTATATTAGGCAGGTTCGAATTAGCGTGTTGGGGATATGCTGTTTGTGTGGCTGGCGAGCTGTCTCTTATTTTAAAAATATATATATAATCTCTCTCTCCCCCTATCTATCTATCTATCTATCTATCTATCTATCTATCTATCTATCGAGTGTACACTGATGTTTTGCCTACATGCATCTCTGTGTGAAGGGGTCTGATCCTGGAGTTACAGACAGCCATGGGCTACCATGTGGGTGCTGGGAATTAAACCCAGGTCCTCTGGAAGAGCAGTCACTACTCCTAAGCACTAACACATCTCTCCAGCCCCCTGAGGCAAGGAACCTCTTAATTAAACAACTGATGCTCACCCTTACAGGTGATAATTTGCTCTGGACATTCATAAATGGAACAGTATTTGTCGCTGCTGCAACTTTTTGCAGGGATTGTTCCACACAGCTCAATTGGGCTTCCAGACAAAGGGTCTCTGCGCTCTTCCCTCTGATCCCAGTCCTGGCAGGACTCTAGGGTCCTTGGCCACACAGGCATGACATTCTTGCAACTCTTTGTCTCTGAATTAATGTGGGTATTGAAAGGGCTTGGCCCCCATGTGAGATAACAGAGTCTGTTATCTATTGTGCCTCCCAGGAATCTTTTTAATAAATTCAGCCACACTTTGTCTCACAATACGTTAGTCTGAAATATATCCACAGGGAAGTGACACGTGGATGTCAGAGACATTCCTCTGGAAATGCAGGAACCACTGTCCCAGAGTGATGGCTGCATTATCTGCATGAGTAAACCTCTCAAGGTCCCATGTCTTCTGGCCAAGATCATCTATGAACCATCTGGACAGGACTCAAGATCCTACTAGAAGCAGAGCAGAATGCTTCTGTCTCCATCCTGTCTTCCCAGGTCAGAAATGAGATGTTGTTGTTCTTATTGTTTGTTTTTTGTTTTTTTGTTTTTTGTAAGAGTGTACCAGTTTGAGGGTCACTTTAATAACTCTTCCATTGTTTGGAAAAATGTGTTCTTTTATTGAGGTGAAATTGAGAGGAAAGATGGAGAAACTTTTGAAGATAGATCTCACATCACCCTGTGTGTGTTGTGGGTCAGGTGTTAGGCTAAGAGAGTTCCTCTTGGATGATAGACAAGACTTAAAGCTCATGAGATATTTTCTCACAGCACACCAAAGATGTCAAAATCTGATACTCAGGGGCTCTGCTTAAAAGTCACACACAGCCTTTGGGATGCAAGCCATGAACTTGTGTTGGAACACGCATATTTCAGCCCTGATTGGTACTTGGTTCTGGTGTAGATTCTCCTAGGAGCAATGAAAATGCCCAGCAGCACCCTCACTCAGCAGGTGGACTAAACCTTGGTGATCTGCCCCTTAGTGCCCATTCTT
>JADRCD010204580.1:0-20073 GCA_019843815.1 Montemys delectorum | reverse complement strand
CATAGCTCTTTTAATATAAAATGCTCATGATGGGCAGAGGGCTCACAAAACACCGAGTTGGGGACAGCAGTAGACTGAGGTACTACTATTTGGACTCTGGAGCCTTTATGGAGGAACTTTAGGTGTGTCTGCCTAGGAGTTGAGTAAAGTTCCCATTTCAATTTGAATAGCATGTGACAATGGCTGGTGGTGACGCATCCTATAACCCTCGCGAGCCAGAGGGTGATTAAAGAGGGGATCTTCTCTCTGCAATCACAAGACTGAAAACGTCCACGAGCTACCCTGGGATAAGCGCATTCCCAAACTCTGGGTTCCCCTGATCAAGCCAGTTTCGCTGTCCTCTGTCGCCACTGCATTCGTGCTGAGTAATGCTGAGGGTCAGCAGCTCATGCTCTTCCGAAACGCATGCAAAAAAAGTTTTGATGAGAAGAGAAAAATAAACCAAAACAAACCAAATCCACAAAACCCAGGAAGCTCTGTCACTTAGATCTCAGGTACTAAAGTCGACAGGGAAGGCGGGAGGGGGGGTCCTCGAGGACAGGATTCGACCTAAGAGGAAGAGAAAGGAAAGGGAACGGAAGACTCAACTAGCACATCCTCTTAACCGCCCCGGAGGGCACGGCAGCCCTGGGGCTGCCTTTGGAGAGGGCCATCCCTCCCTGTCAATCAGCTCCATCCGGTGTTGCGATTGGCTGGGGGCTTCATTGCTCCCCCGCGCCTACCTCCTAGTTGCATGGGGTTTACTTCCCCAAAGTACACGGGCCCCACCTTGTGGATCAACCGCTCCTGCTTGGACAGTGGGTTTCCGCCCAGAAAAAGAAATGTAAGCCAATGAGAACGGGTACATGCAACTATTGGCTTGTCTGAGTGTCGCTCTCAGTGCATCCCGCCCTCATTTTTATAGACCATCCGAGTATTGGTGAGGCCTAGTGTCCATCTGGGCTCTGGATCCTTCAGTTATAGGTAGATGCGGCAGCCACTCAGGAGCCCGGCCCCTGGACAAAGGCACTGTCCAATCGCAGCCAAGGGGCGCGGCAACGAGGCGGCCATTGGTCCCTGCACGAGACCAGGAGCAGCAGGTTCGGCTGAGCGCGGCTATATAGCGGGCGGCGGGCACGCGTGCCGCGGCATCGCGCGAGGGACGCCGCCACCTCCTTCTACGCAGTAGCCCTGTCCTCCCGCTCAGCCGCGCAGGTACATGGGCCCGCGGGTGGGGCTGATCGGATGCGGGCCGGGCGTGAGCCAAGCTGCAGCCGCGAGCGGGAGGTCCCGGGAGGCCGCGCGGCGCGTCCCCACCCCCACCAACGGCCGGCGCGGCCTTCTGCTTGCGCCTTAGGGCTCGCGCGTGGTCCGCCGCGCCAACGGCGGGCGTCAAGGGTCTGGCCGGCCCTCCGTGCTCCACGCGCATTCTCTGGCGCGCGCCGGCTCTCCGGACCTGGCCTAAGACCCAGGGCCTGGACCCTTAAGGAAACCTTCGGATATGGGGATGGGGGTTGGGGGAGCCCAAGCTGAGAGCGTGATCGCGCCTCCCAGGGCTGCAGAACGGAGGCGCACGACCCTGGGATCAAGGGCTCAGTGGTGCAGAGACAGCCACGCCAAGACGTGATCTCTCCAAACTCCCCACTGTTTCCCCCTGCACTATGCTGAGACTTCCCTTTTTTCCCGCCCTTCCCGGTCACCTGGGTGCTATCAGGTAGGTACAGTGAAGTGGAGAACGAGGTAGATCCAAGGCCCTCTGTAGAGAAAGGACAGGCATTTGTGCAGGATACGTGGCTGTGGGACACCATTGGCCACTGAGCTCTTGAACCTGAGGTGCAAACCTCAGCATGAGAAGACCGATGGTGGCATCTGTGCGAGCCAGTGGGGGGACTCCCGAGAAGGGAGATTACAAGTGGGGTTTTGAATGACAAAGGAGGACTTGGCTTCTTTTGCACCTACGTGGATAGATAGATGCGCCTCCAAGTTAGCTTCTGGGAAAAATAAAGGAAATACTGCCAGTGTAATGTAGTTGAGTGTGCCCCTCAGCAGGTTCAAAACGCACCTCGAAGTAATGGGAAATTCCCGCCAGCAGGAAGTCAAACTCTGACATTAGATCTTGATCCCTTTTTAACTTCGAATGTTTTAGCTTTGAATCAGAACAAACTTTATAAAAACCTTTGAGAAGATCATAACTCCAAGGAAACGAAGTGTTTAAATTCTCACAAGAGTTGAGGTTAAAGTTTGAAATTGGATAGGACCAGGCTTCAGCTCAGAGGTGGAGCACTTGGCATGGAATACAGGAAGCCCCAGGTTCAGTCACCAGAGCCACAAAAATAAGTCACATCTGAAATTGCCGGGGAAAGGATGGTGTCCAGTATCCAGTTATTGTGCACTGACTGGGTCACAATCACCGATTGGGTTTGTTGGCAAGCACAGCAGTTAGGTCTGCCAAACCATCTATGATCAACTGCCTTTTTATTTAGTTATTTATTTTTTTAATTCTTACTATGGAGCCCTTACTGGCCTGGAACTCAGGCGGATCTCAGAATCTACTCAGGGCCAAGAGTTAAGGTGCATCCCTCTAAGTCTAGCTAAGTAATTTGTTTAAGTACTTATTTGGTTGGACTTCTACTGTGTGCAAAGATATTTTCAAGGATTTGTGGTCTGCCTATCTTTCTGTGTGCTGAGGATTACCCCTTCCTCGTAGCTTTAGAAAGCACTTTAAATGGCAGATGTTTCCGACTGAAATAAGACTACAATAAAAGTTTTAGGACTCTCTAGGTGCACATCCTTGCAAAAAGTTAAAAGCCAAGGACGTTTAAAGTTGTGCTTCTGTTTTCCAAGTAAATACAAAGTGGCAATGAAGAACCAAACGCTGTGGGGATGCTCAACTTAACCTGGCTTTCTTCTGAATATTACATTGTTTCCTTGGAACGTGTTACTTAACCCACACATAGGGGTAGGCGAATGTTAGTAATTCACCACCTTTTTTTTTTTTTTTTTTTAAAGATTTATTTATTATATGTAAGAACACTGTAGCTGTCTTCAGACACACCAGAAGAGGGCATCAGATCCTACTACAGATGGTTGTGAACCACCGTGTGGTTGCTGGGATTTGAACTCAGGACCTTCGAAAAAGCAGTCAGTGCTCTTAACTGCTGAGCCATCTCTCCAGCTCCCCCACCCCCTTTTAAAATAAGGTGACCTGCTTTTTAATCTGGGAAGTTTGAGTCCAGGTAGTTTTACTAACTGCTTGAGGTCAAATATATCAAGGCGAAATAATGGTTAATTTCATCTCCACACATTCAAAAGACCTGTGCTCTTGGCCTCAGGCAGGTGGTTAATAGGGTAGGGATAGAAAACTGACTCCTTAGCTCAGTGTCAGAAAACAGTGAATTGAAGTACAGTGACTGGCTGGCTTGGCTGCTCCCTTCCAAGCTGGTCAGAGGTTACTGCTGGTGGAGGTCAGTTTTCTGAGCTATGGTTCTAACAGGTACTACACTGGGCAGTTTCTTTTGTTTTAACTCACATTCTGGTTTTCAGTTCTCAGCTGTCAGTGTAGTGCCTGAGCATTAGATTTTTGGAAATGTGTGTTCTTCACCCTGCTTGAAAGCAGTTTTTTTTTTTTTTTTTTTTTTTTTTTAACTGCCGTCTTTTATATAGTGGATTTCCCTGTATTTCTGAACTTCATGGAAAGCACAAGGCATAAGTTGGCTTTAGGATTTTTAAATAGGTTTACGATTGCATATGGTTTTTCCTCTCCCCCCGCCCCCCTTTTGGAGATATGGTCTCTCTGTGTAGCCCTGGCTGTCCTGGAACTCACTCTGTAGATTAGGCTGTCTGTGAACGTAGAGATCTACCTGCCTCTGCCACCTGAGTACTGTGCCTCTTACACCTGGCTGCATATGGTTTTTTAATGAATTAGTCCAAGCTGACAGGTTTAATAGAAAGCTGAGAATTTGTAACCCAAACCAAGTTTTTTAAAGTTATAGTGCTGAAGTAGTTGTGTGCTTTAGAGTTTTTATTGCATTGCTGACTTAGAGAGGGGTAATTGTCAAGCTAGGTGTGGTGGTACATATCTTTAACTCCAGCACTCCGAGGCAGAGGCAGGGAGATCTCTTGAGTTCCAGGCACCAGCCTTGTCTATATAGTGAATTCCAGGCTAGCCAGAGCTACACAGTAAGATCCTGTCTTGAGAGAAAGAAATAATGTCCCCTTTCCCCTGTAGTTGTCACAGTTAGTGGAAGAACCTTTGCCCAAGCTCAGGAGAACCTTCGTCCAACCTCAGGAGTTAAATTTAGACTCAGCAGCTGTCACCCCACTTGTAGCTGGTGACTACTGGCTGTTAGCTAGAAATACTTGCTATTCTCTACTTAGCTAGAAATACTATTCTCTACTTAGTTTTCTTTCTTTCTTTCTCTCTCTCTCCTTTTTTTTTTTTTTTTTTTTTTTTAAATGTGCAACTTTATTTGGGAAAGCCAAGCTGCTAGCCAGGTGAATACTTGTAATGCATGGTTTGCATTACAGAGTGGAAAGAAAGCTGCAGCCCAGGAAGGCTTTGCAATGCTGCTCTTTAGCAGGTGCTGCATTTTAGGTGTAAAAGGCAAAGAGCAGTGTGTTTCGCTGGTCACTAAGCAGTTACTCTGCTGTGGTAGACTGAAACCAGGACCTGATATGGACTCTTACTGAACCATAACCCCAGGTACTTCTAGTGTTTGAAAAATGGTCTCAGGGTTATCTTCTTGGGCTATGGAGTTCAGGCCAGCCTGGATTACATGAGACTCCATCTTAAAAAGAAAATACTGGACATCCACCTGTACATCCACATTGTAGGAACTAAGGAGTTGGAGTTGTTACTCAGAATTGAGTTTAAGATGCCTTTTCCTCAGTTTTTCTTTTTGTGGTGCTTGGAATCGAACCAGAATCAGGAAGGACCCTGTGCATGCTGGGCTAGAGTCCTGCCCTTAAGTTACAGCCCTACACTTAGGGGTGTTGCTTTCCAGCACAGACTCCCTGGGCTCCCAAGGCTGGGAGTAAGGTGTGGCTACCATACATAGGTTAAGTAGTTTTCTGCTGACTTTGGAGTGGCAGGGGCTACTCAGGAAGAAAAAAACCCCAAAAAACAAAAAAAAACCCAAATTATCCAGCTTACTGATACTTCCTGGAAAAGTTAGTAGTTGATATAGTTTTAGATTTATAAAAGAATTGTAACACAGATTTGCCTACCTCATCCTATGCAGTCAGTGTGTATTTATCAAAACAAATTGGTAAACCCCATTGACATAGGCTTTATTTCAGTTTCCTCAGGTGCTTCTGCAAATGTACTTTCTCTGTTTCAGGATCCACTCCAAAGTCTTCCTGTCTCTTTAGTGTCCTCTCATCTGTGAGTTTCTGTTCTCTGTCCTTCATGACCTTGACACTTAAGATCTTATTCAGGTTTGACTTACTGCTGGATTGGGTTTTTGGTTCTGTGGGAGGACGACAGAGTTGTACCACAATCTCTTATGGCATCCATGGCACTCTATCATGGTACCTTTGTGGTGTGGGGAGGGTGAGGTGGCTGTGTTTCCCTTTCGACTCTGTTTAGGTCCTACTCAAACCCAAGGGAAAGGAAATGTGGGACTATTTCTTTTAGGAGAGAAAATCTGAGTTTGTAGGTATTTATACTGAAGTAGCTATGGGGTTTGAACTTAAGAGATCTGCTTGCCTCTGCCTCCTTAGTTCTCAAATTAAAGACAAAGGCTTATGTAACCACACCCAGCTAGGTTATTTATCCATCTGTTTTGATGCAGGGTCTCCTATAACCTAATCTGGCTTCTAAGTGCTTGATTCTTCTGCCTCTGCCTCCCAGGTATTTTGAAGCCATGATTTTTTTAAAAAAAAAAAAGATTTTACTTACTTATATGAACACACTGTAGCTGTTTTCAGACACACCAGAAGAGGGCATCGAATCTCATTACAGATCCACCATGTAGATGCTGGGATTTGAACTCTGGACCTCTGGAAGAGCAGTCAGTGCTCTTAACTGCTGAGCCATCTCTCCAGCCCCTCATGATTTTTTTCAGTAGTCTGATTTCCCTAAAGCTTTCCTACTTAGTTTTACAATTTATATTTATTCTGTCTACTACTATATTTTTGTTGTTTTGAGACAGGATTTCTCTGTCTCCCAGGCTAGCCTTGAACTTGATCTGCCTCAATCTCCTGAAATGCTGGGATTCCAGTGGACCTAGCTCCCCTTGGGTGATTTGGTTTTATCAGTGGGACCTTATGGTATTTTATCCTTTGAGTTGTGCCTAGTATTAACCATTTTTTTGTGTGTGTGTTTTTTTGGAGACAGGGTCTCTCTGTATAGCCCTGGCTGTCCTGGAACTCACTCTGTAGACCAGGCTGGCCTTGAACTCAGAAATCCACCCTGCCTCTGCCCCCCAAGTGCTGGGATTAAAGGCGTGCGCCACCACTGCCGGGCCATTAACCAGTTTTTTGATGATTTGTATTTTAATGTTTTGTTGGTACAATCATTCTGCCCCCTCCTCCTTTTTTCTTTGTGGTACTGAGCAGTAAATCTAAGGTCTTGGACATGATAGGCCAGCACTGAGAACCCTATGTTCCTTGCCTTGAACTCTGAAGCGGAGACAGGCTTTGAACTTGTAGTCTTCCGAGTAACCAGGCTCATGTTTCCTGAGGGTTCATGTTCCCTGAGGCCTCGCTGTTTCTCTGTTGTTACTTAAGTATTCTCTTGCATTAGTTAATGGGATGTTTTGCTGGCCCAACTTAAAATTAGCCTTTTACCAGAGAGAATTTTGGAGGGATTATGGCAGGTCCAAAGGATATAGGTGACAGAATGACAGATTGTCCCATCTAGTACTGGGGCTACACTTGCTTCTGAAGAGATTGACAACAAAGTTAGAAGCAACAAAGTTACTCTGGTCCTGGAAAGACATTGTTTTAGTTCCGGAGTCTTGATTTCAAACTTTGAAATACAATGTATACCCTTCAAACACTGGTAACTACTTTATAGTCTCATTGTTAAGGTGTTTAGTGTTGTTTTTGTTTTTTGTTACTCTTGATACATTTGTAAATTAATCAAAATGACACTTTGACACTAATTAATTAATAATTAATGTACTGCATTGTTTTTTAAAAAGCAGACTCTAGCAAGGTCATTTCTGATGTCAGTGTGCATGGGTGCTTATATGTGTACATGCATGCATACTAAATAAATATTAAAAGATGATAAACCTGGCATGGTCGTGTACACCTTTATTCCTAGCAGTCTGGAGTCAGGCTCAATTCCACACCAGCCTGCTCTATGTTGTAAATTGAAGCCAGGTCTACAGGGTGAGACCTTACCTTTAAAAAAAAGCCAGGGTTGGGGGTGCAAAGCCAGGATTGGGGGTGTGTAAAGACTAATTTTCCCATGTAGATTCCCGTCCCATTCTGTCTTTCCTGGAAACCGTTTTAATTTCTTTTCTGGTTATTTTATTAGTGTAGGGGGAAATTTAAGGATGCCTTTATCAGGATCTAATGAGATAGTACATATATTTAAAGGGGTGGTCTGATGTTTATGCTCACATAGTTCTCACCACAGTCAAGATGGTGAACTGTTTATCCCCGCAAAAAGACTCCCAGTACCCCAGTGTGTTCCCGCTTAGGTAAGGAAGCTGAGTCAGCAGGTTCCAGTTTAGTCTGGGCAACTTTAGTAAGATCCTGCATAGAGAAAAAGCCTGCCTAGCATTCACTGAGTTTAAACCAAGCACTGGGGAAAAAGAATCCTTGGTTAACTGCCATATAGTTTGTCTTTGGAAGGCTGACTTCTGTTTGCTGATTTGGTTTGACCCATTTCAAGATTAAGGGATAGGTGAACTTGTGCATGCCCACAGAGGCCACAAGGACCATTAGAACCTTTGATGCTGAGTTAAAGACAGTTGTGAGCTATCCTGTGCTGGTGCTGGGATCTGAGTGAGCAGTAAGTGTTATTGATCAGAGTCATCTCCCAACCTGCCCCTTGAGTTTGCTGTTTGGGTATGTGTATTGTATTACCGCTTCTTAAAGAATGAGGTATGCTTACTTGTGTTTGTACTATCCTTTGGGATTAGTCATAAATATGTAGGTGTGTTTATTGTAGTATGGGGAATTGAACCCAAGGCTTTGTTCATGCTAGTTAGACACTCTGCCACTGAGCCACAAGCCTAGTTCAAACACTGTTCTGATAAGTTAGTTCTTCCATGGATCCCTTTTTCTATTTTTGTAGCTAGCCTGTTAAAAGAGCTCATATGCATTTGTGTTTATTAAGACCACCTGTCTGTCTGGCTTTACTTTGCAGGTATTGTTGAAAATTCGTTGAGACATTTTCCTCATTACTACATGGTACTTTTAAAAACAATTGACCTGTTTTATTAAAACTGCTTTTTATCTCTTTCTGGGTGGTTTCAAATTCATTATGTAACCCAGGCTGGCCTTGAATTCATGATCCTCCCGCTGGGGTTCACTCAGAACTGGGATTACAGTTGTGAAAGTCTTCGCCTGGATTCTGTGCTGACTTCCTGATTACTATATTATGATGACTGTTATGTGGGTAAACCAGGCCTTAGTTGATGTGGTGTAGTCAGTGTTGGTTTTCAGTCTTGTGAGTGATGCTTTTAAGGTTTTTATTCTATTTTTCTCTAGTTTTCAGTCATTTAAATGTGCATGTGGTCACCTCACAGAGATTCCTGTGGTATAAGCAAGAGCTCAGCCAGTTCCTCGTTGATGTTACCAATCTTATATTTTACAGACAAGACAGCAGTTATGTCTGTTTTTGTCTTATGCTATGGTGAGTTTTTTGTAGATGGGCCTAGGAGAGAATTATTCTTTCCAGGCTCTGTCCTCTAGTCCAGCACCTACCCTTGCTGCTTGTTACTGATTGCCTGAGAAGAGATAGTCTGTTTGTTCGTTTTAAGATTTATTTATATATTTTATGTATATGAATATATTGTAGCTGTTTTCAGACACACCAAAAGAGGGCATCAGATCCCATTACAGATGGTTGTGAACCACCATGTGATTGCTGGGAGTTGAACTCAGGACCTCTGGAAGGGCAGCCTCTGAGCCATCTCTCCAGCCCCCTAGAAGAGATAGTTTTAAACGTTGTGTTTGTTGTTGTCTGTCTGGGACTTCCTGGGAGTTGCCAGTGCTTTGATTGTGTGCCCTGCTTTGCATTCTAGGCAAGTGCTCTATTCTCAAGCTGGGATGTTTTGTAATTTTTGGTCGATGGTGCTGGGAACTGAACCCAGGGCCTTGTTCATGCCAAACATGTTCCTCAGCACTGTCCATTGGATAGTAACTTCTTACAGTCTGTCGTTCAGACCTTAGCACTGTCTCTTAAAGTGAGCCACTAACATGCTATTTTTGATTTTGTTGGAAAGAGTAAGCAGAGCTGTTGAGACTTTGGCAGTGGGGTGGTGGCTTTCATCGGTCCTGCTCCCCATGTGTCAGCACTGGAGTGGACAGGGTGGCTGTGATGTAGGGGGAGGACCCTTAATTGGCTCTGTCCATTTCATCAAAGATGCTATGAGATCTAACAACCTGAGGTCAAGTGGAAAGTTTTGAAAATTTATGTACGAGCTTGCAAGCCAGTCAGTCCAGCCAATAGGAAATGTGTGTGTGTGTGTGTGTGTGTGTGTGTGTGTGTGTGTGTGTGTGTGAATATGTTGCTGCTTTTCCTGTTTGTGCCTCTGAGGCTGACTCCAGGTCTGGCAGGTGAGCACTCTATTTCTGATTCTCACCCCTGTAGTCCTGTTTGATTCCCAGCACCCATATTAGGTGATTTACAACCAGCTCCAGGGAATTTTGGTCATCTAAGGTGTGTGTGTGCTAAGATGCGCTGGAGCGCGCGCGCGCGCACACATACACACACACACACACACACAAATACAAGTTTTGTAAGCATTGGAATGCTATACTTTGATAAGTGAAAATGGCTTATTATTTCCTAGGTTAATTTTCTTTCACATCTGATTTCTCTTAAACCATAATGGTTTAAGGGAAGGATTTATGTTCTACTCCAGAGGTTACTCTCTTGGGAAAAGTGTAAGAGTGACCTGACGGAGTGCCTGCTGAGCTTGCAATGTCTAGAGTGACTGTGCTGTCAGAACTGCTTGAACCTTTGCAGGGTGTGGGAGACTTGCTGGTTCCAGTTGAAGCTACCCAGCTGGCCTGCTTCCTGGGGCTGATCTTGGTAGCTATATCGTTAGCCTGTTTGTTACATTGGGAGTAGGGGAGGATGGTTTGTGTCCACATTTGCAGCTATTTCTAAAAAGCTTTGGAGAGGACACAGTGTAATCAGAAGCTCTAGCTGAGTGAGGATAGAACTTTGGAGCCTCCACAGCTTGTGCTTTCATAGAACATCACCATTTTCACAGGATTGCATTGTTTCCGCTTGTTACCATGAGCAGATGTGTTTCTGGAAAGAATCTGTTTGAATTGTTTTTGGTTGGACAGAATTGAGTGTTGATAACCTATTGAGGTCCAGCAATTGAGGCCAAGGCTAGAGAAAAATGAATTCTGGGCCAGACTGGGTTACATAGAATTAATCTGCTTCAAAGAATTGAGAGTTGACTAGTTTGAGAACAATATAAAAACATTCTGAAGGGTTGCTGTATTATCCATGGTTCAGAGAAGATGAATTAGTTGGACAGTAATTTAAAATGTAGATTACCTTAAACTCAGCAATCCTTCTGCCTCAGCCTCTCAGTGCTGAGATGATAAGCACGAGCTGGGATGTTTAAGAATTCCTGATGTCTCAAAAAAGAAAAAACAAAACAAACAAACAAAAAAGGATTCCTGATGTTCAAGTTATTGTGGGTTCTTTTGGAGGGGTGTTATTTGCCTTACTCACTTGTAGGGTACAGACCATTAGAGTAAGTCAGAGTGTGGACTAGGTGTTTGCTCACAGAGGTTGGCGTGAGGTGCCAGTATATTCTTTCATGTAATACAAGGGTTGCTAGTGTCTTTGAAGGTGGACAATCGTGGCTGAGGTTGCAGGTGGCTCTGGGTCATTGATCCATACCTCAGTAACTTCATTGGTGCTCTGAATTCACAGAAGGAAGACTTTCTTTTTTCTTTTTTCTTTTTTTTTGGTTTTTCGAGACAGAGTTTCTCTGTGTAGCCGTGGCTGTCCTGGGCTTGATTTGTAAACCAGGCTGGCCTCGAACTCAGAAATCTGCCTGCCTCTGCCTCCAAAGTGCTGGGATTAAAGGTGTGGGCCACCACCGCCCGGCTGAAGAAAGACTTTCTAAGGAGGGGTGGAGAGTTTTCCAGTTGCTACCTTAAATCTGAAGACTGGAGTCTGATTCTGAGCTCAGTTGTTGTAGACAGCCAGGCAAATATGCAGTCTATGGTGGTCCACCTTCATGATATTTGTTGGCTTAGAATCAAAGTTTTTGTTGCTAGTTCTGTCACAGATGAGTCTTTGTGAAGGCAGACCACTCTCCTGGCGCCTCCTGGAGCTACTCCATAGTCTAGGCAGGCCTCTTTGGTCATGTCATCTACCAAGTTTATGTTGGAGAGCCACACAATTGAATTAACAAACACAAACTAACAGGACTGGAGAGATGCTCAGTGGTTAAGAACAAACACTTGGTATTCTTTCAGAATACCAAGTTCCTATCACCCACATAGTGACTCATAAAGTATTTGTAACTCAGTAAGTACCAAGTGCACATGTGGTTCACATACATTTAAAAAAATATTTGTGACTTTTTTTCTTGAGTCTCATTCAGAACTACCCAGACTGGATTCTACACCTGATCTCACTGTAGTTGGGAAATGAACAACCATTGGGATTTAGGTTTTAGTGAAATGAAGTAAGTGGGTCAGACACTCAAGAATAGTGCAAGAAATGGACCATGCTGCAACTCAACCCTATGGAGGCCGAGGCAGGGGATTGTGAGTTCTAGGCCAGCTTGGCCCATATTGTGAGACTGTCTCAAAAAACCACACACACATACACACACACACACACACACACACACACACAAGCACAGGAGCCATGTGTAGTGTAAGCACCAATAGTCTGAGCAATGATGATTCTATTATATGGGGATCATCTAAGCCAAGTTTGAAGGTGGGTGGAGCCAACACACTAAGATCTTAGCTCAAAAAAAGGAAAAAGGAAAAAAAAAAAAGCTAGCATGAGCCAGGTGAGGGTACAAACTACTCTTAGGTCTTGTTATTCACCTTGCTCAAGAAACCTTGATGTCCCATTTGACTACCACATTTTCTACTGATGATAGATTTTGGTGGCTATGCTTATGGGATAGATTAAAGGTGCCATGATCTGAAGAGAGAGGGCTTTTCAGTGTCCTCCCTCTATATGAAATGGCTGGACAGTAAACCACCGCTCATTACAACTGACACATGTTTGAGTAATGAACTTGAAAGGATTTTCCCTCCCATATATATGGCCCTGGCTGTCCTGAAACTCACTCTGTAGACCAGGCTGGCCTTGGACTCAAAGAGATCCACCTGCCTCTGCCTCCTGAGTGCTGGAAAAAGGTGTGCACCACTGCCACCTGCTCCTCCCATATTTTAAATAGGGAAGCAGTGTGTTGTATCCATGAAAACCCAAATATTAACAGAGATGTACTTGGGAAAAGTTGCCTGATAATCCCATGTCTTCCCAAATTAGTGGGATAAATGATTTCTTCTCTAATATGTAGTAAATGGTATGCTGCTGTTAAGTATACAGATTAAAACAGAGATTGGGTTGGAGAGAGGGCTCATCCATCACCCACATGGTAGATAGCTCACAACTGTTCATAACTCCAGTTCTGATGCCTCCAAGAGCACCAGGCACACATGATACATAGACATATGTGCAGACAAAGCACATACATTATACTTTCAAACAAAACAAAAGCTGAAATAAAACCAATCCCCTTTTATACTGTAAGTAGATTGTATACACTCTGCTTTGCTTGAATGTTTGGGTAATCTTATCTCTTAAATAAGATGGACTGTCTGTCGTGTGGCTTTCTTGGGGAGATGTAAACAAATGTTTGCCTTGGTGAGTCAATGAGCTTGTTGATAGCTCCATTATCAGTTGCTCATCCTAGCCTGGTGATGACTTACAAAAGCTACATGGACCTCTGCAGGGTGAACAGTCCCATCTGCAGCAGTCCTTACTGATGTCCAACCTTCGGGAGGTGACATTGTGAGTCCTGTATGCTTTGGGAACTCCCTGAGTGAGAACTGTGACTTGCATTTCTTACTTGAATACTCTGTAGTATTAAGGAAGTTTCTGGGGGCTTCAGAACTGCCACTGCTATGAATTCTACACCTGATCTAGAAATTGTAGTTGAAAAGTGAACAGCGTGCTGTTTCAACTTGGGAGGAGATTGCTACATGTTCCGTGTTGAGGATTTACAGGTGTCTTTGTAAACAGATGTTTACAAATCTCCATTGTATTTTATTTAAGCTGTTTTAGTTAAAAGAAAAATCTTGTTAACTATATATTTGATTTTTGACAGTCCTTTATTTATCTTACAATAAGTCAGTGTAAAGAATTTTTTATTTCTGGGGTTAAATTTTTTTTTTAAACTTCTTTTTTTTTTTCCCCAGACAGGGTTTCTCTGTATATCCCTAGCTGTCCTGGTACTCACTCTGTAGACCAGGCTGGCCTCAAATTCAGAAATCTGCCTGCCTCTGCTTCCCAAGTGCTGGGATTAAAGGCATGTGCCCCCACTGCCTGACTAAATTTTTTTAAATTTTGGCTTTGTCTTTTTTGAGACAGAATCTTATTATATATGCTTGGCTAGCCTGGAGGTAGAACTGTAGACTAGGCTAATCTTAAACTCAAAGATCTGCTTGCCTCTGCATTCTGAGAACTAGTATTAAAGGCATGCATCTCTATATCCAGTTAAACTTTTCTTTTATGTGTATTTACCAATATGTATGTTTGTGGAACATGTGTTTGCTCAGTGCCTAAAGAGGATGCTGGAGTTACAGATGGTTGCTGGGAACTGAGCCCACATCTTCTAGAAGAGTAGCCAGTGCTGTTAACTGCTGAACCTTCTCCAGTCCCTGTAACTCTTCATAGCCCTCCACCCCAATCCTCCTAGTGCCCCAATGCCAGTTTCTATGTATAGCTCTGGCTGTCTTGGAACTCGCTCTTGTAGACCAGTGTGGCTTCGAACTCAGAAATCTGCCTGTTTCTCTTCAAGTGCTGGCATTAAAGGCCTGTACCACTACTCCCTGGCCTGTATTACTTTATTTTCATTTTTTTGTGATCCAAGTAGACTAGAGAGTATGTTACCTAGTAGATGGGCATCAACTGTACCAGCTGAGTTGTTGCCTTTGGGTCTAGGACGGGGAAAACAAGGGAGGTCTCAGAGTAGTGGGGAGTGCTGCACGGCATAGTGCTGCCCACCCGCAATACCCAGCGCCCGCCCAGTACAGTGGTTCTCTTGAGGTCAGGGCCAGCCTGATCTACAAAGCAAGGTCTAGGACAGCAAGAGCTGTACATAGAAACTGTCTCGGAACAGAACAAAAAAAAGACTGGAAGGCTTTTAATGAGCTGCTTAGGAACGTAATTAACTGTGGGCTGGCTCATGCTGCAGACATACACAGATTGTCCCAACAGTGTGTAGTTTATCTCTAGTTTAAGAAAAAACTTGAGTATTTGGAATAATGGGTTTTTATACTTTTTTCTTCATGTATTCATCTGATTATAATACACTGGGATGTAAAAACTGGGTTTAGTTTTTTTTTTGTTTGTTTGTTTGTTTGTTTGTTTGTCTTTTTCAAGACAGGGTTTCTCTGTGTAGCCCTGGCTGTCCTGAAACTCACTCTGTAGACCAGGCTTGCTTTGTCTCAGAAATCCGCCTGCCTCTGCCTCCCAAGTGCTAGGATTAAAGGCGTGCACCACCACTGCCCGGCTAGTTTGTTCTTATAATGTTTTCTCCTTTTCAAACTTTAAACTGGGTCTTAAAATGTTTTTTATTCCTTTTCAAACTTTAAACTGGGTGTGATAAACATTTAGTTTTCCCCATGCTATCCTGGTCTTCACAGTGAGTTAGCCAGCGTGCTGCAGCAAGACTTAATGA
This sequence comes from Montemys delectorum, assembly GCA_019843815.1. Lineage (NCBI taxonomy): Eukaryota > Metazoa > Chordata > Mammalia > Rodentia > Muridae > Montemys > Montemys delectorum. Next base: position 5,011 of record JADRCD010204580.1, on the reverse strand, counting down.
GGTGATGCTTTGTTTAGTTGGCTTAGCACAGTAAGTCAGTCCTTTTCAAGCTCTTGTGATTGGTTAACTGACTTGTATTGGTTTACAGGTTGAATCCACCAAAGCGATGGTTATGGAGAAGCCTAGTCCCCTGCTGGTCGGGCGGGAGTTTGTGCGACAGTACTACACCCTGCTGAACCAGGCCCCGGACATGCTGCACAGGTGTGCTCTCAAGTGCCCAGGAGGGGTGTTGTGGGATAGCTCTTCAAATAAGCACCGTTAAATAGAGGTTTAGAAACAGCATAAGATCTCACCATGTTATGCAGCCCTGGCCTAGCCTGGGATTGAGAGACCTGCCTGCCTCTGCCTCCTGAGTTCTGGGATAAAGGTGGCCACCATGCCCAGCTCACACAGATTTACTTTATAAAGCTGTATTTATTGCGATGGCTTGAGTCTGGCCTTTTTACACTGTTGTGGTATATAAAGCTATCTGGATTTAGGATAATTTTTCATACAAGTTGTATTTGCACTATAGTTTCTACTTCAGTTAGACTGAAATGTTTTTTAAAGTTTATCATTTCTAGAACAGTCTCTGTTTCTCTTGACAATCCTTTGGTGAAACATTTTAGAAGCTGGTCTCCTCTTACAGATGTTGATGCTCAGAGGATTTAAATCTCTGGATTGACTTCTGAGCAGCAGAAGCTGTCTTTGCACGTTTTTAACCTCTTCCTTTTTCTTGTTCTTGTTGGGTTTTGTGTCAGTTTTCTTCCCTGTCATGAAAGTTAGTTAAGGTTGTGGTGTCAGGATCTGCATCAGCATAAATGTAAGCTGGAGCTGGAAGACACTTGCACACACGCCTATCCTGCTGACGCTGGCATTTCCATTTCCATCATGGGGGTGGTGTAGAGGGGCCTGGAGGGGAGCAGGGGCTGCTGAAGTGACTTCCTTTATTAGCTTGAGAATTCCAAGGTGCTGTGCACTGGTGCACACCTTCAAACTCGGGAGCCAGACACAGGCGGATCTCTGAGTTCCAGAACAGCCAGGGCTACTCTGTCTTGAAAAAAAGAAAAGTAGCAAGTTAGTATGCTTTGTGGGTAAGGTAGATGGAAACAGGATATAGATCCACAGCGGTAGTGTGGGCTCTTTTAAGGGTTTATTGAGTTGTCCTTAGATGTCTTCAGTGGTCTTTGGTTGGCATTTTGCTGTACATCTCTCTGACGTTCTTTTAATAAAAATGGTAATTGAGTGCTTAGATGAGAGAGAGCTAAAGGGATAAAAGCTCATACCACCCGTACACAGGACAACTGCCCACTGCCTTTTCTCAAGTGGGAAGGCACCGACTCTTCAGGTCCGTGACAGGGCAGCTGTCCTCAGCGGAAACAGGAACTTGACTTTGATTTTAAGTGCCTGACTTTGCTGACAAACTCCAAGGTCCTTCCCAACATGATCATCCTACCCTGAAACCTGGAAGTCGGGACTTGAAAACCACACACACGCCTCATGCCTCATTGACTGAGACTGTTCCCACTCGGGCGTGTGCAATGGACTTGTCGTGCACAAACATAAACAGAGTCCCTGCTGTGAGTCTGCCAGTGAGGTGGATAGGTACCAAGCCTGAACACTAAGTACCTGCACTTCGGGTCCTTGAAGATGAGAAGTAAATTGCCTTCTCTTGTACAGATTTTATGGAAAGAACTCTTCCTATGCCCACGGGGGCTTGGATTCCAACGGGAAGCCAGCAGATGCAGTCTACGGGCAGAAGGTGGGTGCTGTGGACCAGTAGCAGCAGAGAAGGCAGCTCCCTGCCCACTGGGAAGCTGGTGCCTAGGGCTGGTTTCTGGTTAATTCCTTGTTTGCTGAACTACCTGTGTGTTGTCATGTTATATTCACTTTGTGTTAGATTACTGGCTTCAGCAGAATGCCATGTTTAAACTTAAAAGGTCTTTATTCAAGGCACTTATTTGATTATTTTATATTTTTGAGACATGATTTTGATATATGTTTTTGGCTTTCCTGGAACTTACTGTGTATGTCTGGATATCCCCCTGACTCAGTTTCTCAAGTGCTTAGATTACATATAAGTGTGGCAGGACAGTTGTTTTTTAAGGGGCTAAGCTGTGATCACTGGACACATAGACAGCTGGACTATAATAGTAATGTATGTATTCTCTATCTGCTGTGTTGGGCATTTTTTATTTTTTAAAATTCATTTACAGATATATTTATGAGTGTTTTGCTAACATCTATGTCTGCACCATGTGTATGCCAGTCCCTGAAGAGGCCACATAAGTGCTGTGGATACACAGGAAGTGGAGTTTTAGGCGGTTGAACTACCATGTGGATGCTGGGAACTGAACATAGGTCCTCTCCAGAGCAGTAAGATCTCTTAACCATGGAGCCATCTCTCCAGCTCCAAAGTGTTCACATTTATTGGTCTGTGGATGAGTGTGACTGTCTTGCCATGCTTGTGGAGGTCAGAAGACACCTGTCATTCCACCTTATAGGCCCTAGAAATCACACTCTGGATTATCAGGCCCTATAGCAAGTGCCCTTACCTGCTAAGCCACATGGGATTTTTTTTTTAAAATTATTTATTTTATTTATATGAATACACTGTAGCTGTCTTCAGACACACCAGAAGAGGGCATCAGATCCCATTACAGATGGTTGTGAGCCAGCATGTGGTTGCTGGGATTTGAACTCAGGACCTCTGGAAGAACAGTCAGTGCTCTTAACTGCTGAGCCATCTCTCCAGGGGATTTTTTTTTTTAACTAGATTTTTTTCTAAAGATTTATTTATTATTATAATTAAGTACACTGTAGCTGTCTTCAGATGCACCAGAAGAGCGTGTCAGATCTCATTACGGTGGTTGTGAGCCACCATATGGTTGCTGGGATTTGAACTCAGGACCTTTGGAAGACCAGTCAGTGCTCTTACCCAGTGAGGCATCTCTCCAGCTCTTTTTAACTAGATTTTGTGTTAATTGTCTCATTGCTGAGACAAATACCTGACAAAAGCAACTAAGGCAGGAAGAAGGGGTATTCAGGCTCACAATCCACGTGAGAAAGGTGTGGTGGGAGGAACACGAGGTGAACGCTGGTGCTCAGTCCCCTTTTCTGCAGCACAGGGCTCTCGCCTGTGGAACAGTGCTGTCCTGGAGGACTGTTCCCTAGGTGATTCTGAGTGGAGGTGAGCTGCTGTGAACATAGCAGGTTTCTGCCCTTCAGTGTACTTGTTGTCTAGCTCTTCAGATTGCTTTGAGACTGCTCAAGGACTGCTCGAAGGAGCATGAGGTAGGACTAAGTGTCAAGTACACATCTGTGAGAAAACTAGGGCGGAGCTGGAGGATCTGCCAGGGTCTGTTCTTGGTGCTGGCAGCTGCTGTTTTAGTTTCTGAATTGGTGAGTTCCCGAGGGATTGACTCTTGCCTCCATTCCTCAGGAAATCCACAGGAAAGTGATGTCACAAAACTTCACCAACTGCCACACCAAGATCCGCCACGTGGATGCTCACGCAACTCTGAATGATGGGGTGGTGGTCCAAGTGATGGGGCTACTGTCCAACAACAACCAGGCTCTGCGGAGGTTCATGCAGACCTTTGTCCTTGCTCCTGAGGTATGTTGCATGATGGCTGTTGGCTCTGTAGTGATAGAATACTTAAAGACTAAAAGCTGTGTAGAGCTCAGGGTTATAGGTTATGGCTGAAGGGGCAGAGCTGCGTTGCCCTCCTGTCCTAGAGCTGTGGGGTCTTCACTGGTGCAGGTAGATTACTGTTGAGAGGTGTCTTCCCTCGAAACTGTTGAAACGAACGAGACTTTATCCCTTCAGCTGGCATTGCCTAAGGACAAGGAATTCTGTTTCATAATTATTTTGTTGGTACTAATTATTTAGAGAATGTTGCTCTAACTCACTCAGTAACCCATATCCGAATTTCAGAAAGGATGCTGGCCTTGTCTTCCATAGTAGTTTGTTTTTCTTGATCCGGGATTCTGTATATAACTATCTGTTGTGTTCGTCTGATCGTTGTGTTTTGTTCTCTGTCATTGAGTTCTTCCTCCTCAGATTTGCTTGGCATTGACAGTTCTGAAGAGCAGTCACATGTCATCTATACATCATGTACTTTCTTTGCTCATCCCTAGTGACCGTGATACTATAAGTGTCTCTGGTTCCCCTAGGTGATAATGTTCAGGTCTTGCCATTGTAAAGTTTTTGTGTCTGGTTTATAAATTGTGACTAGTCTTTGGATTCTGTATAAACATGCTGCTCTTTATCAGTTTTGCATACTGTCATTTTTTTTCGTTTGAGGTTCTTGGCTGAATGGTGATAGATGGGAATGTCTGATATTATCCACCACCCTGCGTTCGTTCATTGGCATTATCTTATACGAATACCCCTACCCCATCATTCATTTCTAGTATAGTTAGTGAGTTATGATTCATTAATAACTGTTTAACATACCCTCATGTCCTGGGTCTAGTCAGTGGGGACCCTTCATGCTGTCCTGTTTTGGTGTGGGCATGGCATGGTTTATGTCCTTGTGCTGGCCTTGGCCGGGCTCAAGCCCCATTAGTTGTTTGTTCCATTCATGATGCTTCTCTGTAGTTAGGTTTCTGAAGGTACCACAGGTGGATGGTGAGGCATCTGCTGTGCCTTCTTCAGAGAGAAGGGGCAGGAAGATGCATAGGTATGGAATCAGCTCCTAAGGACTTCATCTGAAAAATCCTATTTGGGATAGTAAAATAGTATCCCTGTCTTTAAAAAAAAAACCATTTGGATGTTTTTGTTTTGAGATAGAACTATATTATGTAGCTCAAACTGTCCTGGACATCACAATAACATCCTGCGTCAGCCTCATAAGTGCTGGAATTGCAGCTATTCTAACACCACCATTGAGGGTGTAGGCAGGATTTAAAATTCCAGCTTTTACACACACACACACACACACACACACACACACATTTGTTTTATGTGTATGGTGTTTTGTCCTCAGGCATGTAGTACTCTCACTCCACAAGAGGGCAGTGATTCCCC